>JADQWA010000847.1:0-115000 GCA_018344505.1 Nebria ingens riversi
GAATCGAACGTCCCACCTCTAATACTCAGGTCTATAATCAATCTATAAAGTTAGTTTTTTATTAGATTTTCAGAACGTTTATATTGATTTTAGAAGTAATAGTACTTAAGAAAGTGTACAGAACTTTCTTAACTAGAAATAGTTGTGTAAAACTTTATTGAAAAGGTGCGATTATTGAATTTTATATACAAATGACCTGTAGCTGTCTTCGCTCATGTTATCCATTAGTTTTAGGCAACACTGTATACATTATAGATGTCAAACTATTTATATATGAATTTGCGGTTAATAACTGTTTTACAATTATTTAAATAATATGGATACAGAATATGAAATCATTAATTTCGATAATGTATGTAGAACTTGTCTGCTTTCATGTATAAATTTGAAGTTATTATGTGAAGGAAATATTGTAAATATGCTTCAAACGTGCTCTTTTATAGGGGTAGATATTTGAATTTTCTGTTATACTCAATACATTTTGTTATATATGTTTACTAGCTTACAGAAAATGATGGGTTACCAGACAAAATATGCGAACAATGCTCCAATTTGGTTACACAATGTTATGAATTTAAAACACAGTGTCAAAAATCAGAAAAGATATTGCAATCATACATGGAAGTTCATAATTTAAAGGTACTTTCATGCTAAAAGCTCAGTATACGTTGTCTATTTGGGGAACGTTACTGACACAACCAATATATTTTTTTAAGATAAAATAAATATTGTCATTTATGTATTTGCAGAATAATTTAGTTAAAAAAGAAGCTTATAAAACTAATTATTCACCATGTTCGTTTCATGAATTTAATACGGAATCTCGTAAGTTTTTGTCTTAAAAAAGCTGGACTCGATTATCTTATACGTAGAATTCGATTACTTTTGATTTAAATTTTAACAATATTTTATATACTTATTTTTAACAAACCAAATGTTTTTTTAAGCAAATAAAATCATTCAAAATATTGATATAAAAAATTCATATAACTGTGATATGTGTAGTGAACATTTCGCTTCTGAAAGTGATTTGAAGACACACAAATCTAGCCATTATAAGTGTGTTCATTGTACAAAAACATTTTCTAGTAAGCATATTCATATTACTTTAAAAAAAAAAAATACAATAAAATAAAAGTGTTTGTTCTTTAAAAAATATATATATTTATAGATGCGCAACTTTTAAAACATCATATAGAAATGCACATGGAAAGTAATCAGTTAGTCTGTGATAAATGTGGAGCCAAATTTTTGGATGTGTTAACTTTAGATAATCATTTAATCGAACACGAGTCACAAAACGAGCCCAAGTAAGTAATATTTACCCAAAGAAATCTAAATCAACTTTTAGTAATTAAAAGAATATTTTTTGATAGTTCATCTAATGAAAATGTAGATGACCCAACGAATTTTACGAATTTCTTAGAGCTTGATCCTTTACCAGCATTAGCTTTTCCTTGCACTGAATGTACACAGTCGTTTAATGTTGCTGAAGATTTAGAATTGCATAAAGCGACACATTCGAAAGATGGAAAATATATATGTATTCAGTGCAATAAAGAATTTCCAGGTATTTATGTACTTCTTAGATATTTTAAGTCAACTAGTGAGC
This sequence comes from Nebria ingens riversi, assembly GCA_018344505.1. NCBI lineage: Eukaryota > Metazoa > Arthropoda > Insecta > Coleoptera > Carabidae > Nebria > Nebria ingens. The sequence goes on from JADQWA010000847.1 coordinate 1,613, forward strand.
AGACATTTGATTTGTAGCACGTCAAACATTAAGAAGACATGTTAAAACTCATATGGTACATAAGCCACATGTTTGTAAACAGTGCGGTAAAGGTTTTGCAGAATCGCATTCGTTAACGAAACATTTACGTCGCCATACTGGTTTCCCGAGAGAGAAAAGGCACATTTGTGAAGTTTGTAATCAAGGGTTGGTCTTTATTATTTATAATATAAATTAAACAGGTTTACTTTCATATATATTTATATGCACAACTAGATTATTTGTTTTTATTGCCTATGATGATATCTCATAATGAATTTTAGTGTCGATCTAGACTTTGCTACACATGCCTCTATAATCTTAGTAGTTTTCTACTAACTGGAAATCTACTGTTAAATTAGAAGTACAAATTGAATGGTATATTATGTTGAATTTTCATCCGAATTGATTCCGTTTTATATCACTATATTTAACTATATATTTGCTAAAAAACAAAATGAAGTATATATTTTATGCTATTTTGTAAAATATTACAACTAGAAAAGTTTAAACAATAATATACGTATTTTTTATTAAAATATATTTTAGTATTTATTTAATTTATTAAGTTCCAATTATTTTGGTTGTAGTGAAGAATATATTACATTAATTAGTAGTTTAGATTGTTTACTTAAATGATTTTTCTTTAATAATCTGAGGCAATATTCAAATAACATATTTTCTATTTGTTGTTTAATTTAAATTATAATTAGACGATTTGATTTTGAATTGTTTGTGCAGTTTTGTCGAACCGTTCTATTTAAACGTTCATATGAGAAAACACACTGGCGAACGACCACTAACATGTCCTACATGTGGGAAATCTTTTGCTGATCCAAGATCACTTAAATCACATGCCGTCATTCATACAGGAGAGAGACCATTCAAATGCACAATATGCAGGTAGTTACATACATACAAACATACATAACTTCATGCCTATTCCGATCAAATTGGGTGGCAGAAAACCCTTTACATTAATATTTTAAAAATAGAAATAAACGATAACATTTATTCCATGTATTGTTTCAGTCGCGCCTTTACCCAAAATGCAAATTTAACCAAACATATACGAGTTCACACTGGAGAACGCCCTTTTGTATGCTCAGAATGTGGTAAACGTTTCACCCAATCATCTAGTTTAGATAAACATATGCGTACTCATACAGGCGAACGGCCATACCCATGTTCGATGTGTCCGAAACGCTTTGCTGAACACGGTACTCTGGTCCATCATATACGAACACATACTGGTGAAAAACCGTATGTGTGCAGCCATTGTGATAAGTCATTTGCGAGTTCCAGTGAATTAAAGCTACATGATCGCCGGCATTCGGGAGTGAAACGGAATGTTTGTACGATTTGTGGTAAAGACTTTGCTACACCCAGCAATCTGGTTGTACATATGAGAACGCATACGGGCGAGCGACCATTTTCTTGTGACACATGTGGTAGAGCATTTGCCGATAAAGGTACTTTAAAGAAACATGGCAAAATTCATAATGGTGATCAGGATAAAACGAAAAATAGCATACAAGCTGCCATAAATGAGTTAGATGTACAACAAAGATTCTTTAATTTAAGTTAACCATTTCACAATTGAATCATACGTCATCATGATTTGTTATCGTTGCTAAAACACAGAATAGACCACATGATAATTGTGATATCGAAATATTTAATTTGACCATTTTGTATATATACGATTAAGTTGTAAAATGTAAAATTTTAAATGAATATATTGTACAGCGTTTTAATCTTATATCTTGTTTAGCGCATAAGCGTCTGTCGCGTAAGCCCGGAACCCATCATTCGTTGTAACGTCCTTCTTTCTTTCAATCTTTGCTCTTTAGTTTAATGCTAGTTCTCCCGTTAATTTTAAGCGATACTATTTTTCACACTTTTAAGCAGCAATGCTTTTCTTATGGGCGAAACTACAGCGTTGTCATTCTCACTTATAACGAAAGTTGGTATACGCACATTATAGCACGTATCGTACCACAAAAATATTACAGTAAAAAAAAAATTCAACCCTAAAATCTGCACTATCCTTGGCATATTTAGACGAACTGATTATAATGTTTAATAATCCAGTTAATATTCGATAAAACCGATATTGTAAACTAATCATAGTAATGTAAGATATTGGTACTAGGTTGAGGTTACAGGAAGACGTGTACTGATAATGATTAATGTATAGTTTTCATGATAGCATCTCATTTCTCTGTAGCCTATAAAAGTTACGCCCTTTTCGATCCAAATAACTCAAATTTAAAAAGATTATTCAGTATGTTTAATAATGACGCATATATGAGGAGTATTTTTCGGTTTTTTACTCAACAGAAAAATGTTTTCAGTTTACAAGTGCTTAGCGCAAAGGAATCTAGTGAAATATGAACAATCCTAGTAGTATATTAAGATTTTATAATTATTTATATTTTACAAAACGCAAATTATAAATTATTTGAAATGAGTTAATATTTATTAAATTTGGTTTATATATTGAGGATTAGTACTTGATATTAAATTCAATTCTCACATGAGATGATGAGCTAAAAAGATATGTATGTAGCTAATTACTATCGATGATATAATATATAAAACATTTTAAATTAGTATTCGAGAGATAGCTTTTCCTGGTCATTAATATTAAACATATTTTCCATTTATAAATTAAAGGAAGTAATGTCGGGAAGTTTTGAACTAATTACTTTACATGATAAAAGGGAAATAATTTGTAAGAACTTGTAAGGGTACGAAAGATCGTTGACCTGGCTGTACTATAATATGAATAGTATTATTCATACGATATAGATCCGAAACGTGAAGTATATGCAGACTACATGAAAAAACTAAGCACCAAATTAAAAAAGAAAATGATAGTATTGTAAATGTACATTTTGATAAATGGTTTATATAAAACATATTCTAGCGGTTTATTTTTTAAAATCTGAACTTGAATGAAATGTTATCAATAAAATTATATATATATATATATATATATATATATATATATATATATATATATATATATATAAAACTAGATTTTAAATTACTATCCTTTGATTATAACAAGTAAATTAAGATTGATAATTAATAAAATAATTATAAAAACGGTTGTATAATAGTTTCTATAATTTGCATAAGCCTCGTAATATACCACAGTACAATGCTGCTTGCAATAATGATTATAACAGCATTCTGTTGCACAAGCAAACAATTTATACAATAGATTTTATTTTAATTATCACAAATACAAACTCTTGTGGTTTGCTTCTTTTTCACTTAATTAAAAAAAAGTGATACCACGATAAAAAAGAACAGATAGAAATTATTTTATTTATTATTATTGGTTATTATACATGAAACTTACATTTTCGTTATAATATCCGAATTAAAGTTGAAACTTTTGTTCATTTTAGCAAGTATGCTATAAATACCTAGATGTTTATCAATAGCATCTAGAAAATATTTGAGGAAAGGTTATTATGAATTATTATTATTTATATGTATATATATATATATATATATATATATATATATATATATATATATATATATATATATATATATATATATATATATATATATATATATATCATATATATATATATTGTCAAATTTGGTATTGTAGCAATAAAATTACAAGTATTAGAATTTTTATTGACGTTTTCAAATAAAATAACATTAATTTAGGTCGTAAAAAAGGAAAATAATAATAAAACATATAATAAAATTATATATTAGTATCAAAATAAAAAATAGAAATTATAAGTTTACATAATACGCGGTTTCAAAATTATTATATATGCTCATTTAATATCGTTGCTTATAATATATACATATGTATTTACAATTTATTGTAGCTCGCCGTCATATATTGTTATATGAGCATCAAAATATCGTAAATTAGAAGTAGGTTTTATAAATTGTTTGGAAGTAATGGATGTAAAAAAAGAGAAATGATTATGTTTCGGTAAGTAGACCAATACAATACGCAAGTGTGTGTTTAATAAATTTACTTCAATTGCACGCGTTATATTAACTAATAATAAATAAAGAACTAATTAGTAAGTGCATATGTACAATTAAGGATTATTAAAAATGATGTTTTCACCGGTTCTTAGATAAGGCAACAAATATATCAATTTGATGGTGAAACAATTGAAATATTTTCTAATTAACTAATATTAAAGAATTTGTTACTTCAGGTTTTATTATTTTTATTTTAGTTCAATGTACCCGAATATGTAATTGAATTCATAATTGACTCTCACTTGTTATTCTAATAATGATCCTATGATGAGACACTTTGGAAAATTTTGTATGAGACAATAGTTTATTTTTTCTGACTTTAGAATTTTAGAATTTGCTCTTATTCTGATATTTATTTATTTATCTACAAACACACAAAAAATTATTCAAGTTGGATGTCAAAGTTAAAAACAAGATTAATTGTTGAATTCAGTTTATTCTCATTGGCTTTTAGTATTTAAAGATACAGTTCATTATTTTCGTGGATTTCGTATCACGCACAACTTGTTCCTGTCCCTAAATAATAATTCCATTCCATAGCATAATTAAACTTAAGAGTACATTACCTTATTACGGTTTTAATTAATTTTTCTCCATGTACCAGACTAATTTATGTATATGATTATAATATTTAGAATTCATATCGTGCATTTTACTTTCATCGTGTTCCTAGGAACCCTGACATCATCATGATTATCAGATCCTGATGATGTCAGCTTGATGACGTATATTTGACATTTAATATATTTCAACCTAAAATAAAACTTATAGAGGTTGCTCACAAGGGTTGAGGGTACAATAATAAAAATAATTTGTTATTTATTTTAGAGTTCTACACTTAGTAAAATACGACTAAGTCAGACCACGGCAGATATAGCTTCATTGAAAATGTTCCCACGACCCTTAAACATTCTTATGCCAGAACTAAACTTTCTAATTTTACAGCTTTCTTTCAGCCTAACATTTTCCCTTTCAGCTATTGTAGATCTCAGTTTTTTTCAGCTAGTTTTAATTAATTAAGCTAATCATCAATGAATCGCCATTTTTATAGAGTATTTTGAACTTAGATTTTAATGTTATATATGGTAGATTGTTTTTTTAAATTTTTTTAGTAAATAGGGCTACTACGCTCCTGTGCTGTTGAGTGTACATGCTATTGCATAGCGTATGGTCCCTGCTTAGTGCTTGACGGCTAACTAGTATCATTTAATGTAATTAAAAATATTTGTGAAAAGATTTTATTTGTCTTTTTAGTCATCAGAGAACTATTAAAAGAATCGGATGTTTCTCAAGTGTAGATCTGTACTGTATATTAAAGTTATTAGTGCACGTCTAATTATTAATTCTAGCGACTTATTTAATTTATTGTTTTTATATTTTGTTTATTTATAGAAAAATACGAAGCTGCTTGCTCCAGTACCTGCGAATCCAGTGCATTTAAATCTAAGGGGCGATAGGTTCTTCTATTTCAAATTGTAAGTTTATTAATTACATTTATTTGCTACTTTAAAAACATTTTTATAACTTGAATAAAATTAATAATTTTTTAAAAATATTACGTAAAATGAATATTTTTTGTTAATAAGTATATTTTACGTGATTAAATATCAATCCTTAATAGAGTTTATGAATTATCTTATTCATAATAGATACGCTTTTTGTTTATTTGTATTTTCAGTTGTGTGAAAAGCAGTCGATTGAAGATCCTTGCTGTCCATCGGCAGTTGAATGAGCCTAAGGAACCATTTTCAATCAGAAGACATCTTTATCAACTTCTGGAGCATTCTAAGGAATGTATAAAAACAATGAAATTGTAAGTATTGTTTAAATTATTTTATTTATTATGCTAGACTTCATTTACCGTTTAAATCAATACATTTTAAAATAATTAATTTAAACTATTTCAGGAAATGCAGTCGGTGGAAGAGTATTGCAGTTCATCGACCGTTTGCAGAGCAACGTCCTACACCCCTTAAACAGATAAAAGCAAATATGATTTACTATGCATTATTTTTAACTGAATTTATATGTTTGAATTATATTTATAAACAATGGTATTTGTACTTAGTATATTAATCAATTTATATATGTGTATGTAGTGTTTAATGAAACTGTATCATGAATTAATTAAATAAATATATGAATCTAAATTAGCATGGTTTTTTGTTCTGAAATGAAATCCCGTTTCCTCTATTTTCATTTTCAGGATAATACACAGAAAAGGGCTCCTCAAAAGTAGGCGAGTAGCTCTCGCTCGGTTTCGCACTAGCTGTGGACCCAAAGAAAACGGCAAGGCAAGGCGAGCCCTTTGTGTTTAAGAGTCGTGAGAACATTTGCAATGAAGCTATATCTGCCGTGGTCTGACTTAGTCGTATTTTACTATGTGTAGAACTCTAACATTAATAACAAATAATTTTTATTACTGTACTCTCAATCCTTGTGAGCAACCTCTAAAAGTGTTATTTTCGCACAAGAATGTTTAAGGGTCGTGGGGCACTTCAAATGAACCGCTGTACAAAAAAAAATCGTTCCTGTGTGTCGCCTCTCTCTTATTGGGATTATTCTAAAAACATTGCTGGCTTTCCGTTGCTAATGTCACACCGGTATAGGCATGATGATATTTATGCATTTTAATGTTTCGGGAACCACGAGCCATTTTTAAACAATACGAACTTCAACTTGATTCACAATATCTACTAATAGAAACTTGCAAAAAGTATACTGTTTCTAATTTCTATATTATTTTATGATTCGCAATCGAGTGTAAAGCGATGAATATATGCTGACATATGCATGTATGTGTAATTTATTGGCAACAAAGTACCGAAACATGAGTATTATGAAAATTCTGTCGCACATTTCAAATATATATTCTATAAATGATTTTTTCCCCATATATTTTTAAAAACATTCTTGCCTGAGTAAATAAATTGAATTTTAGATAAATTTTAAAGTCATAAATTTAGTTTGATATTTTTTTTGAACAATCATACCTATATCTACATATTTATTTTTCGTTTAGCCAAAAAAATAATTAGTAAATTATTTTATTATCTCCTTATTTACCAATTGCGATATGCCCTACATATGTCATAAGTATGTTTCAGAAAGTTATTAAAAATATTATAATTGTCATGAATTTAATATTTCCTTGTGTGTACGCATATAGAGAGTCAAATAGTCTATGTACTGTGCGTAGGATTGCCTCTGAAAAATATGGACTAATATAAAAGGTAAAGAAGATATAGAGTGAGTAGTTCGTACTATCAAAAGTTAGTTGAAAACGACATCTATCAATTAAATTTCAAATTAAATTTAATGCACCTTGGCAAAGCTAATTACTTATTAACAACAAATACCAAAGCATTAAAGCATGATTCTATATAAAGTAATTATTAAAATTAAAAAATGTTTAAAAAATGGTAAATACAGCAAATTTATTAATTTTTTTTAAGAATGGTGCATTACAAAAATGAAGTCGATTTATTAAACGCACTATATGCGAATGACCTCAATTAATGATAATTTTTCAAAATTAAAGGACGTATCAATCTTAGATTTTCTATAATTTTGCTTTCCGTACATTGTTGTTTTCATATATTTCACTGCTCAAGTCTATCGCTTCGTATATATTTATTAAGATTAATATTCATTTTACGTAATACAAATGCAAAACTAACTATAAACAATATTAGAATTTTTATTAACAAACATTTTTAAGCCAGTTGCATAAACTCATTTTAAAACTATCTAACAACAATATTTGAATTTATTAGGCCCAGGACGTGACAAAACACATTACTCATCTATAGGATAATATTTACATGGATATCGTATCGATATTTTATAGCGTGCATGCTTTAGTATTGTAAGGTTTAGATAGCATATTTTTGAGAAATCATTGGAATTCTAACAGAAAAAATAATGTTTGAATCCCTTTGTACGGCTAAAACATTATTGCCAACTGAATTGTGATATTTCTATTAGTTATACTGAAAAATGTGGAAATGACGATATAAGTAACAATTTTTCATTTCCGCCTAAGACATATTTGTATATATAGGTAATAGGTATATTTTTATGCCAAGAATTTTTTTTTATCAAGTTCACGGAAATAAAAATTATTGAGGGCAAAATTTGAAGCCCTTGAATTTAATCCATAGGTGACTCTACCCGCAATATAAATATTAAACGTCGTGGTCTATAACGACTGCAAAACAGGCTTCCGTGTTTATAATCTGATACTTATAAATTTCGTTTCTAATTAAAATTTCGTTTTGTTTTCCTATATTCATTTTTGCAGCTAGGTATTTAACAAAAGTTTCGTTTCCCCAATTGCAAACAACACCGAAATATACAACCATTTTGGTTCTTTTAGAATGAAATAGTTGCCACTTTCGTGTTTGCATTTCAGTTTCAGTATTTCGCGTGTATACATACTTATGTCCGACAAAACTGACCAATCGCACGCCAGAACCGTTACAGCTAACGCAGTGTAGACATTGTGATTCAGATTTCAGTATTGTTGTGCACGCCGTCTAAGAATGGCGTCGATTTTACAAGAAACATTGCGGATTTTTTTATTAATTATTTCAAATAACATAAATATACGACGTAAGTGATTGGTTTTTAAAGTGTTATAGTTGTTTCATAGAAATAATTCTTAATAGACCAGTGATTTTATAGTTTATCTAATATAAATAAATATATAATAATTGTTTATATTCATATATGTATATATTGCGTTGTTGTATTATGTACAATAGAAGATTGTTTTATCTGTGAATATTAATGTTTTTAAAGACCTCAAATAAAAATGTTTCGTGTGTTTTTATCGATAGTTCAAATCTGCAGAATGAACGTGCTGGTATGAACTACGGAATATCGTAAGTTACTTTTTAGTATTTGCTTATGTTAAATGTTGATTTAAAAAATATACATATTTTTTGTACTTATGCTCAACAACTACTTCAATTCAAGTAGGATTATCTTTATACTCCATTAGTAGTATCATGCAATCTTATACACCGTTAACAATATTTCTTGGTGATTTAAATTTATAATAAATAAAATATTTAAATATATATATATTATATATATATATATATATATAATAAATTATAAATAAATATATAAAACATTTATAAATAAATAATAAAATATTTAAAACATTACAACTATACTTCAGCGGCATTGACCATCTTCAGGCAAAGCATATCTTTGTATGTATGTATACTTCTTCTATTCGTCTGAAGATAGCATAAAACATAAAACGAACAAAATTTAATAAACAATACAAATATCGAATTATAATGAGTTTATATTGCTACAACCTGAAAATTTAGGATAGAATAAAATTGGCTAGGATATAAATGTAGGAATACTGAAAATGACGTATGATATCGAAGAAAAAAGCTGTAATGTTTTAATTGTTAAATAAACAATTCATTCATTTGTATAGTTAATTAGTGAAACGCCGCTTTTATAGCACTAAAATGATCGATTTCTGTTATTTTGTTTGTTGTTATTAGGTTAAATTTGCGTTTAAAATTACATACAACGGTTATTCTGTTTTGTAAGTCGTTCGTCTACATTCAAATACCGAAACAAATAAAATGATTGCTACGAAAATTCTTTATTACTTTGTGCACCTTTTAATAATGTTGCTGGTTCTGGAAATTTAAACATTTATAGAATTACTATTGCATATAGGAAGTCGAAAGCTTTAATTTGCTTGTATTCATCTATTTATTATAAATATAGTATTTATATTATTAAATACATTTATAACTAATTTTCTACAAGCCATACATCGTAATTGTATATAATAACCAATTCCTATTCGTCTGCGTGTATTTCGCATGAATACCTACATTATAATATAAATTAATCATTAATATATGAATGTATCGACAGAAAATTATTGTCAACTTATTTGTCATTTCGTTTTATTTTATACTCAGATGTAAAGTCGTGGGGTGAAAAGAGACATGAGTACCCCATTCTGCAAAGCACCCATGCAAATTATAAACTATTATTTATTATACATATGTAAATTGAGCACTCTTAGTATTTGCAAAACTGTACGTACATGCAATTAAAGAATATTAAAAAAATATGATTTGCGACAAATATATTTAATTTCGTCTCAACTTTTTGAATTATTACACAAATTATTTTAGTTCCCCACGAAAATCTCCACAAAAAAAGTAAATTCAAGAAAGTAACAAACATGATCCTTTGGCAATATATTAATTTTGATAGAAACATTGTATATATACATATTTATTTTTCTCATTAAGTTTGTTTTATGAAAACGACTGTAATTTTTTTTTACAGTTAATAGTAATATAGCGACTTTCTATTTCAATACTCATTCTTATCAATTCTAAATTTTTATTTTCTCCTATATTACTATTAAACCAAACAACAAATACAAAATTGGCTTACATTAATTTTCAATTAAGACTTTAGTTACCCTACTTTCTGGGTAAAACATAAAAACACGCTTCAACTTTTAATAATAATCATAGCTATATATATATATATAAACTGTAATTTAATTTTAGGGTGGTTTTATTAATAATTGAATAAGTAGATGTTTTGGGTGAATAGTTATTATAGGATTAGTGAGGGTCGTAACTCGTAAATAAAAAAAAAACATACTAAATATAGCTAAAACATTGAAAAAATAGTAAAAATGGTAATAGAGAGATTTATTCCTCGATCGAACTAGTTCTTGACCACGTTCCGTACCTGATTTGTGGTAGATTAAATTTATCAAAATAATATGCAAAAAGTAGGTTATGATATGTTCGATACTTGGTCAGGGTAGTAAAGCGTTGTGTTGTGTGTGGTGTTCCAAAAGAAACGAATGAAAAATACATTAATAAATTCTTACATCTTACGTTATCTGAAGGCATAGAAAACTATTTTTAGAAATTACACAAATTCGCTGAAACTCGAGTGATAATTGTTGGTCTATTGGACTGAATTACTTTCAACTATATTTTTTATTTACACTTTAATTGCTAAATGTATCAGTAGCTCTATACGTACTATATACAGTTAAACAAAGCTCATTATTTTATTAGATGTGCATTCTTGAACAACATATCACTTTCTTACAGAAAATAAAAAGCAAGACACTTTTTGTTTAACTATTGTTTATTAACAAAAAATTAACCGACCTTAGAACGTGAAATAGAAAATATAAATAAAAAGTATTACGTTTCCAAAAAATAAAAATAATTTTTTTTTGTACAATATATTAAAAAAAAGCATGTGCAGTATCATAATTCACCAAAGTTCAGGGGCGAAATTAATTTAATTTTAGTAATTATCTATTAAATATCAAATTAAATCTGGTTCATTGATTCTTCAGTTATTTAAAAAAAACAAAAAATGTTTTATTCATACAATTAATGCGTATATATTATTCTATAGATTAAATTTTTTAAGGAGATGTTACTGTCTATAGCGTGCTGGAGGCATTTTATAGAACTGAGTATTTTTATTACTATTTATGTTTTATAAAAACGTATAAGAAAGTAAAAACTTATCTTTTTTAAAAGCTATATTTAAAAGTGCATTTTCTTAAAAACTAACATAAAATGTCTATATAGTAGAGTGGGATCCTTTAATTATAGTTACAGAAAAAAGTAACTTAGTTTAAATATAGAAAACTAAGAAATTAAGTGAATTTAAAGTCTACAGTACAGGAAACAACTAAGTTTAGGAAGTATTTCCGGTGGCAATTTATACGGAATGCAATAAAAGAAAGAAACAAAATTTGGATTTACTATGTAAAACCTTAGCAAATATTTACACATTTTTAATATATTCCATTGTTCCCAGGTTAACTACTTGTTATTGTATTGTTAACACATATTATTGCGATATATTCACTACGACCCATCCGAGTTTGAAAGAACAATGGCCTAATTCCGTTTTGTAACAAATTTCTAATAATATTACTTATAGTAACGTAATCAAATTAATTATATGATAGAACATTTCACAGCAATTGTAATTTACATTATTAATTAAGTAGAATGCTAATTAATCTCATAACTACGATGAGTTCATATTGATATACTAGTCGCTGCAACTTGCTGGTTGCGTACAAACATTTTTACGTATCTGCGCAAGCAACCACAACACAATCACAGCAACCAATCTATTGGACGAAATCATTTCTAAGTCTATTCAACACTTACATAAAGAGAAATAACTTTTAATAATAATAATAATAATAGCTCTAAAATACATATAATTTTAAGCTTCTTATTATTCGATAATTGCAATAATATTAATTTATTTTCCTGAGACACTTTTGCATGTATTAAAAACTTAATATGCATATGAAATCAGTGATAATTGACCATAAATTAAATGTTCTTCATATGATTAATTTTTGCTTTATGATACATAATAAATAATTACATTTTGGTTTAGATTTAATCTAATGTCAAGTTCATATATTTCTTACTTTTTACTGGGAATGTAGTCTTTTACTTTCGTATGTTTCTTTACCTTGTATAATATATAATGGTGTATCACTTTTACACTAAATAACAAACTTTATTTTTAATGAGAATGTGTATGTATGTATGTATGTATGTATGTATGTACATATATACATATATACTATAAAGAAGATAACATCAACAGTTGTAACAAAAACACCTACTCAACGCATATAATAATTCAAACTGAATAAATTATATCAAATACGTTGAAAATCAAAATAAACGCGTATAATGTTTGCATTTTAGTTGAATATAATTAATGTGATATATTACAAATAAAATGATTGTTTTAATAATCTCAAAAGATCTTTAGAGTAAGTTATATATCGATTGTGTCAAAACAGAGCAATTTAAAATGTTTAATTGTTCACTTTTTCATGATATATGTATTGAAGATAATCAATATATTTATTATGTAGGAATTCACTTAAATCGCTTACTATTTAGAATTATTCTAGCGTTACGAAAGATATGGAGCAGAACACGTAAACCACAACGTTACACCAGTTAAATTTCAAAATTTGAAACCACTAGTGCGTATTTAGCGAGCAATTACTCTTAAAAAGAAACTACAATTGTTGTAAAAGCAACCATGAGCGAATATAAACACAATAATAGAACTTATTACTGTTTTTATGATACTATATATTATTTTTATATGAATTTGTTCGAAAATATATATTGTTATTAATAATCAAGAATTATTTATATAGGAATTAAAAGTATAATAATTGTAATCTAATGATTATTAATTTATTATTATTATCTTTACATTTCGCACCAGTCAGACAGGCGAACATTTAACATTCTATTATTTTATTAGTGAACATAGTTTTTCGTTTTAAAATAAACTTGAAAACAGTTTTGTACGTTTTAAAACGTTATTATTTACATGACTTCTATTCTTTGCTTTGTGTACAAATAATATAATTTCAATATAAATTGGTTGACTAACTGACTGAATTAGTAAACCGTTTATAGCAGGGAAAACTGCTACAACGAAATGTAAAGCACTACAAGTTAATTGTTTTAGATGAGTAAATTTTGATTTGTTACCTAAATAATAATAAAAAATGTGGTCTAAAAAACAATAAAATTTGTTGTTTCATTTTTTATAATCATAGCGTAAAAAATAAATTTCCCTTTCAATTTTTACAGTTAATTTTAGGCAATCATATCTGAAAGTGTAAAATTTTAATGCTCCAATAACCAAATTTATTTGTTGAATCAAGATTACAATTACAAGCTAACAAATAAGCTAACAAAATAGAAAACGAACTAAAATATACTAGATTTTCTTTTGTGTGCGTGCCTCTGTTTAGGCGTATGTGCTTTTGTGTGTATGTGGCGTGGCGCGCATGCGCACTCTATAGAACGTGTATACTTGATGATTGAATTAAGAAAAATGCGAATTACGGTAAAAATCATTAAATATTTATTTTTAGAAACAAATGTCTTTCTCACACCGATCATTAAATGTAAATAAATTAGTCTGCAAATAATAATTATTACTTACATTCATTTAAGAATTAGCGTAGGTGAGATTATTATAAACAACACTTTCTGTAAATAGTAAGTTGCTGAAAGTTTGCACTGGTAATGAAATATTTCACTATATTTATTACAGTTTTATACGAGATTTGAATTCGAACGGTTTTATCTTTGACATACATCTTATAACATATTTGACCATATAATTACACATTATACATGACTTTTAACTGTGGCGATTTTTTTAAGAGAAAGAAAATCGTAACCCTCATTCTAAATATAGAATGAATATTAATTTTTTATAATAAATTTTACTAAATGAGTTCGTAATGTTTTGTTAATTAAGTTTTGAGCGGAGTAGTAACAAGAGTATCGTTGACCTATTTTGTAATGTGCCTAAACATTTATAACGCAGTGGTGTTCCCGATGTGATATTTTTATCCTAAACACGTATGCCTATTTTAAAAATAATAGCAACAAATTAGAAAAATCATGCCAAATTAGAATTACCACTGCGGTTTATTTAGGATTCCGTTCAATCTGATAGTTAATAATCTAAGAAACAAAACGCCACTGTTTACAAGGCTTTACTAAATAATGTTAAAACCTCCCTTTTTAAATTTGTGTTATCTTTAAGTTAGAAAACATGTTTTCTGCTTTTTTTATACCAAATAAATTCTTGTTCGTTAACAGTTGAAGGTGATTTTTGCTTTTATTTTTAAGTTAGTTTAAATTTTAGACATTCGGACAGTACACTACTAGTATAAAGATTTATTATGACATCTCACGCAAATGCACAAGTGTTAAAAGTACTTGCTTGATTTGGAAATGTTTTTTAATGGCACACTTGCAAAATGCAATGCTCGCTATTTTCTATTGATGGTTTATTACCCGTATCATAAAATCAAAGTAATTTCAACTTCCATAGAAACAATAGGTGATTTCTAATGTAATTTAATTGTTATTTTAAAGTAATTAAAAACACCTTTGAAATTATAATTAATCCAGTTCTAAAAATTAAAATTTATATCAATTTATGAAAACTTTAAGTTAATAGACGTAAATGGTTTTGACCTAGTATTTTTTTATATAAAACAAAACCAGTAAATTAAAGTTTGTTTTCATTAGCGTCTTCAAATGATAATTTAAAATATAGTACAAAGAAGAAATTGACTTCATCATAAGCAGTTAACAATATATGGTAAATGATTCTACGTTTATTCAGTACTACGGTTTGTGCACTAGCATATTAATTAAAGACGACTAAGTGTACTGATTTACAAACACAGGACGTGGACTACAGTCCATTGTAAACATAAACAACCCGCTGCTATTTATTACTATGAATATGAAAGCGTTAAATATCTACCTTAACCAACAGTGAACCGTATAGTGAAGTTTCCGTTTCAAAATTGAGTTTCTTCATTTGATAGAAATTTTCTTTTCCCTATATTTTCTAAAATACTAATGAGTAATAGCTTCAGCCTTACGAAACTGCTTATATTAGAAATATGCGATCATTTATTACATAGAAAATAAAATTGATATATAATTTCAAGATTTAGAATTAATTTTAAATTAATTCGTATTTGTTTATATTTCTGTTCCAGTTGATAAGCAAATAAAGAAGGTTACGAAGAATATTAGAGAAGAATCTTCAAGAGCAGCATACATTAAAATAAAAATGTATTTGAAATGAAATTACTTTATAAGACAATCAATTTGAAACTATTAATGCCAATATGGTCAAAAACGTGATTAGATTCTGAAATAACTGTATAGGTGATTTAGAGAATGTATCGATTGAAAACTGCTGAAATATTGTTTGTTTGAAATATTTCGTATAGTTTAATGATAAAGAAACAAAAATGTGATATGAACATTGACGGTTTAATTTTTGTTGTGATTTTGTGTTGATTAACACTATAATAATGAAATCCCCGGAATATGGTCCTGCGTCTGCTGCAATGAGCACCAGACGACCTGAACCGAAACAGTTCGAAGCGGAATATTTCACATATTTGACACCGGAATCTTTCACTATATTGCCACCGGATGAGAATACACCAACACCAAGTCCGCCCAGAGTTCCGGATCCTAACAAGTAAGGAACATTATGCATACATAAATACATACATATATACAACGTAGCACTGGTTACAAAAAAACATTGATTCAATCTCAGAATAAACCACTTTGATTTAAGCCCCATAAATACTAGTTTATATATTTTGTAAAACTATTTTCTTGATAGTTGAGCGTATATAATTTAAGCGATAATAAGTCCTAACCCCTTCTGCAAAACTTCTACCGAAAAATGTCTAAAGATTATATAAAATAATTGGATTATTTATTGATTATTATTATTGCAGATTAACACCGAGGAAAAGGCGAAAAAATCAAGCATTCGCCATAATAGCTGAACCACATAGCCAAAATAGTTCAAGGAGTGGATCTCCTACGGGTGGTAGAGTGAGTCCATTCCGTGGTAGAGGCTTCAATCCCGTAGGTTCAAGGCATGCATCCCCTTCATCATCACCACCACAGCTTCATTCACCCACCAAAGCCACCAGAACGTCTTCCATATTACGTGTATCCCAAATACCAAAACCGATTCTAATACGGCGATCATCGGTCGAGGATGTGCTATCGCCTGAGTCTTCTCCTACATCGCAACAAAGGCACAACAGGCGACAAGCAAATGAACGCAGTAACTTAAACGTAAAACATAGTAGAAGTATGACAAACATTGCACCAAGACATCTAAGCGCCAAACCTCCACCATCTCCTAGACGAGTTTCCACTTTGAAAACAAGTTTTGTAAGACTATCACCCATCATTGGTAGTTCACCTGAAACTGGTTCAGATCAAATTCAGTCTTCCCCATCGCGTATACCAAGAAGTAAAAGTCAACCCCCGAGTAGATTAACTTCCCCAAGTGGAAGTCGTGCTCCATCACGAGGTCCATCTAGACCTGTATCAAGAAACGCTTCCAGGCCAACATCCAGAAATGCTTCCCGAAATGCAAGTCGGGAAACTAGTCCAAACAGATCCCCATCAAAAATTCCTATGAAAAGTAGTGCGTACAAGAATATACCAGCTAAAATTGATACGTTTAGCAAAATAGCAAGTATATCAAAACCGAAAGTGCCTCAAAAACCAAAAGTGTATTCGACAAGGTCAAGTATTGCTGATAGATCTGGAAAATCATCTATGGTTAGGAAACATGTAAATAAATCATCAAGTAATTTAAATAATGCTTCTAGAAGAGATGCAGATGATACTGAAACAACAGATACTGATATGGAAACAGTTAGAAGTAATGGCAGGTCTTTGCCAGGAAGCAATTACTCTAAGACTCATTCAAGATTAGAAGCAAATCGAGATGTTCGAGACAAATCTGCGTCATCTGGTTATAATTCTAAACAAGAGCGAACAAGACATGATAGTGAGAAATCATCAATATCAAGAACGTACTCTAATAAAACTAGTAGTAAATTTCAAACAGATAATCATAAGAAACCATCATCTTCTAGTCAATCGAAAGGTCAAGATAAATCAAGATCTGATAATAGAATGAATGGAAACGAAACTAGAAGTAATGGAAGTGAAGCTAGAAATAATGGGACTGAAGCTAGAAATAGTGAATTTGAAAGTAGAAACAGTGGATCTGATGCTAAAAGCAATGGAAATGATACTAGAAATAATACAACTGGAAGTAGAATCAACAAATCTGATAGTAGAAGTAGTGGAATTGGAATGGGAAATAGATCTGGAGCAGGAAGTAGTAGTAAAGTATCGAGTTCGGGTTATAGAAGAGACAATGGTGCCAAATCAAAAGGACAAGATACAACCACAACTTCCACAACGGAAGAATTGTCAAAAACAGAAGACGACGAAACAACAGAAGATGCTAAAGATGATGATATTTTAAGTGTAACTATTGAAAATATTGGTGGAATATCTACGACACAAATTGTCTCTGCTACAACAGAAACTATGGTGAAACCTTTAAACATAGAAACGAATCGGAATAAACATGCAGATACATCAAGTGCCGCTCAGACTCAAGTTGGTGGTATGCAAAATTTGGGGACTACCCAAACTATTGATAATGCACGCAGAAGCGTTTCACCTTCACCTAATAGGAATCAAAATTTGAACCAGAATCAAAACCATCACTCAAATCAAAATCAACACTCAAATCAAAACCAACATTCAATTCAAAACCAACATTCAAATCAAAACCAACACTTGAATCAAAACCGGAATTTGAATCAAAATCAGAACATACATCAAAATCCAAACTTGCAGCAAAATCAAAATATGAACCAAGGTCAAAATTTGCATCAAAATCAAAATATGAACCAAGGTCAAAACTTGCATCAAAATCAAAACAGTAATCAAATCCAAAATGTAAATAGGAATAATAATAATGGCAATGGCAACAGTAATTCACATTCTCCCGCAAATGGTTCAGTACTAACATCCACCAACTCAACAACCACAGATCAAAATCGAAACTTAAATTCTACAACAACGATATCAAATGCCGCCGGAAGTACAGTAGTAAATCAAGTGACTGAATCTGTGAATAACAATGTTAACCACTTGTCAAATTCGGTGTCGCCAAGTTTAAATAGTGTTGAGATGAATGCGAAAAACAATTTCAACAATCTAACACCTACCGATTCGGACAAAGTGAATAAATCTCTAATGGACACCGCGCATCTCTCAAACTCAGCAAACGATAAACTTCGACAAGCTAGAACGGTAATTGTAGATGAAATTAAACCGATTAAAATAACTGTTCGTGAAAAAAGTGACGGTGTTGAAGTTCAAAGTGGGAATATTGGCATATCAAGAAGCGCTACTAATGGAATAGCTGAAAGACCACAGTAAGTTATTTTTATTATTCTCCAAGCGTTTTACAAAGCACAATTTAAGCTAGCATTGGCACAGCCAATGCTCAGAGCTCGCCTTTGCCGAGCTTCTTAGCTCCGTGTCAAAAACACGTGTTGTTAATTTTGCACAAATTGGGATGATCACTATCACATGCAATTTTCAAGATGATAATATCAAAATAATCAGACAGTAAAAGTCAGACAAAGGACACAAGTATATAACGATTCGAATAAACCCATTATATACACCGGAAATTATTTTAACATCGAAGATATATTTTTGTATATAAACACAACTCAAATGACTAAACATGCTTTTAATTCAGTTGTTTTAATGACCATCTGTTTGCTACGAAAAAATAATAATAACAGAAACTCGGGGGAAGAAATAAATACAAACATAAAACTTTCTTAATTAAACTTTTTCGTTGACCTTGTCGATGTGACATCAATTCGTTACCATGCATGCGCTTATATTTATAGAGGTTGCTGTTAATTTTTTTGTCACGAACGCTGACCCATAGAATAGTACACACTTATGCGGGGTTGTTCAAGTTGAAAAGCGATAGGTGCAACCTCAATTCGTTTAAAATGTGGGCCACGCATATTTTCATTCATTATGATTTTTAAATGGTGACAAAATGGCCTAAGTTAAACTCAATTCGGTGCTGTGTTGCTTTTTAAATTTAAGACCATAAAAATGCAATTTCCGTAAAAAATGAAATATGGACAACTTATGATAAATCACATACTTCGTACTCTGTTATTATTGTTGGATATGCTGGCTTTTTTTACTGCATTAATCTTTTAGTTCAGTCGAAAATAGTTCACTTTAATTTATGAAAATTTGCATTTTAGTTTAATGAAAAATTTTTTTTTTAAATTGCTACTCTACCAAAAATATCCATAAATATATGAAATGTGATAAATTGATAATATTTTGTTATTAATGCACTCTGATACTAATAATTTATTTATATTATAATGTAAACAACGATGCAGAATACATACAGATAGATCTGATTAAGCTATTATATATTTGTAATTTTCATAAAATTGGTAAAGTGGATTTTAATTAGCGACTTCACCAAAAAATTTCAAATATGTGTGCTTATGTATATATTTTGTAAAAAAAAAAATTAGGAGTAATTTCTAAAGGCAGTGCTCACCGGGCACGCTATTAGAAAGGGCAAAAAGAAAGATTGAATAAAAACAATATAAAGTGCTTCACGTTATTGTCCGAAGGTTCTAAATTTATTAAGCCGGCCCTGGGTGTATCCTTTATCAATCGTGAACGATTGCAGTAACAAGTTGTTATTACCTGTAATGTAGCTTATGCTGCGTTTTAAAATAGATTCCTCTAGTTGTTTACTGCCAGATTAACAACATCGTGTTTGTCTGTACAATTTCACACTACAACAAACAAATAAATAACTACTCAAGTCCTATTCTATTTGATAATATTTGTTTTATATAAAAAAAAACATATCGGAAAGTCTAAAATGATCTTAAGCTTGTAATCCCCTAAAAGTATCTAGACTCCCCCGTTTAAACTGATGGAATATTCGAATCGACAATGTCCATAATGGTACAGTTGGTCAAGTAGGCGCGTTACCTTGAACGCTAAAACTAAAGGGAACCAAAATTGATTTTTATATGCAAATTTTCTTCGAATATAGAATTTATAAAGATATTATGGCACGCTTGATGTTATGTACCTATACATAGGTAAAACCAACAGGCGAACTACACTGATGATAAACGTATAAATAAATCTTCAGAAAACTCCGCCTAGAAAACATTATTGAAGATTTCATACACCTTTAACATGATATATCTGTATTAAAATTCTTGTCTGAATATTAACGATGTAAACTTTCATGTACAGTTTGACCCAACATTCAGGGTTATTCTATTATTTAACGATCAAAATTCTATCGTACCATATGATTAACGATTGTAAACAATGATAACCATGGAAATTAGAACGCCTCCATGTTGCAGAATTAAGGCGATTGTCTTGGTGATGATTCTAAATATTAACCTACATATTCCTACTTTTTATCTTTGGAATCACGATATATATTATCTAATTTTATTATTCGTTACGTTATTCGAACTCTTGGTCCATTCAACAATCAGTCAATCAATTACAATGAAAGTGATATTATTTGATAAATATCTTTAAATTTTCGCTACGCTATTAAATTAATAAAAAATATGAGCCATGCAAAATGTCGTACTTTTAAAAAATATCCCCTTCATGTTAGAAGAGTAACTATAGTAGTTTTATCATGAGATTAGTGAGCGTTTTAAACACTAACTTAATTTGCATATTAGAAAATAAGCAAAAATAAGTTCCAAGAAAACATGGGAAACCGTATGTAGGCGTTGTGTGGTTGCATGTACATTAAGAAGAAAACTACGACTTTTCTGAAAATGATACGTAGCCATATATGAATCAGAACCGTCTATCAAATACTTAAGACTCATAAACAAAAAAAGTCTAATCAGATGAATCATGTCGTATAACTGAATGCTGAACAAAAACACAATCGCTTTGTGCATAAGAAAGCAACATGATATCAACACAATAAGGTCAGTACACTTGTTCGATCCGCATATATCGGCAAGGGGGTAAAGTACTTATATGAGGTGGGCGACTGAAGGAATGGCCGATGTATAAGAATGTAAATTTTGCCGGCATCTCGTATGCGTCTGCATAATACCCCGGTTTCGTTTGTGTACCACATCTAGGGGAATTTCTGGCGGTG
Source organism: Nebria ingens riversi (assembly GCA_018344505.1). Lineage (NCBI taxonomy): Eukaryota > Metazoa > Arthropoda > Insecta > Coleoptera > Carabidae > Nebria > Nebria ingens. The sequence goes on from JADQWA010000847.1 coordinate 23,366, forward strand.
TAACATGTAGGTTGGCAGACTTGTAGGGCGCATTGGATGGGGAAGTCACGTGAGTGGCCAGTCAGTGATTGTTGTGTGATACTGGCATTGGTCACGCGATCAACAATCAGGGGTGGCCGGCATTCTAAAGTTACTTGTTGGTACACATGTTTGCAAACAGATGGTGCTAATAGTTTATATATTATAATTGTAAAGGATAATGTCTTAGGTCTTTGTCCAGTGTCATTAAACATTTCATATTACATTTCCAACAAGCGCAAGATTCTAATTCACATATACATTTGTAGATACATTTATTATTATATATATATATATATAATATATATATATATATATATATATATATATATATATATATATATATATATATATATATATATATATATATATATATATATATATATATATATATATATATATATATATATATATATATATACATAAAAATATATTTCCACTATTTACTATTATATTAGCTAAAAAAGACATAGAATGTTTATAGACGTGGAATAGCGCCAAAGTTGCTTTTCGTGAAGGACCACGGCACACATGGATTGACCTTCGCTTCACTTAGGTTGCAGCAGTTAAGTTATGCGTTTGTTTGGTATATGTCAAGAATTTAATTGAAAAAATTGCACCCCACAGTACACAAAACACCTAAATTTATTAAATCTTTGCGTTTTATTAATAAACCAACTCATGGTGCGATCAGGGACACAGGGATTTATTTCGACAAAATACCATTATAGGTATGCCAAATTAGCACAACAAATGTAGAATATTACTTGTAATACACTTCCCATACACTAATGTAGAAATAACCGATAAAAGAAAATCACTGTTTTTTATATATACAGCCTTCATGCATTAGTGCTCAATTTTTATCGCCACGTTAGTTTGAATCGCGAACTATTTTTATTTTTTTCCCGTATACCATCTCTGTCACAAGCTTTAGAAAATATTACAATTATTAATTCAACGCATGACAGTATCGGTAACCTGAATTTCCAAGCATATATCTCGATTATTATTTAAGATTATTTTTTACAAATTAATTTACAAAAAGTACGAAGTACTACATATCCATAAAATACGATATAGCCAACAAAAGGCTGAAAACATCATTGGAATAATCTATATACTCTTATAAATTGTTTTCTTTTTAATCTTAATACACCAACTCATTTTATTACCTTTGATATACAAATATCATTAGAAAAAGAAAATCAAAGAAATAATAAATTACATATGTGGGTGGATAATAGGAACATAAAAAAAATATGGCAAACCAAATTATTTTAAAGTATGTTGATAAAGGAACTTTTAAAAACACAAACAACAAGAAAAGATGACCGAGTTCTGAAAATAACAACTTATTACCCAATAATTACTTTTGCAAATTATAAACAGCACGCCACTGTTCTTAAGGGTACAAATAGAGAATATGTAATAACAAAAGTGGGATGTATAACAAGGGGTGTACAAAATTTCCTTTCATTTACACCCCGCGAATTAAAACGGTTTGGGGGTAGGGGAATGGTCTACTGTGCAAAATATACGTTAATATATTGATCATAATTTTATAAGAATTTACTGTAATATTTTACATATACCTAAAGAAAATGAACATTTTAACTTGTAGACCTGTCAAAAATATTCTTACAGTCATAATATGCTTGTATGTTGAGTATATGCGTGTATAATTCTAATTTTTACATTTTGATAAGCGTCTGTATTACATTCGTACCGATAAAAATCCGCTTAAATTTAAACTGCAAGAATAATAAAAACCATTTTCATACGAAAAGAATTAGTTTTTCTGCTAGACGTAATTCTCATGTTAATGTTAGAATTGCTATAAGTATTTTTATATTTTAAAAATGTCTTTGTATGTCTGAACAGTTTTATTGATTTTTCTTTTTCTTTAAAACTTGAAGTTATTCTTATATGTGGCTTACGCATTGATCGCTAATATCTTCCAGATAAAATACTAAAAAAATTAATTAAAACATTTCTTGTGGCAAAAATACATTGTTATCAACAAGACCGTAATTCGCGGGCGTAGGTGTTTACGATAAGAATCTCAGGGTATCTTTTAGTTCCGCGCAAATTGACCTTAGGCAATAAAGTATTTTAATTGAATTATATCATTTATACCATAAGGGAAATAGCATATTTATGCTTCAAATTTATTCATGTATTCACTTTGGTTTCTTATGAAAAACCCTGCCAAAATTACAAAATCAAGTATTTGTATTATTTAATGGACATTTTCGATTTTGTAAGGTGTGAATTCTATTTTAAAGTTGGAAGAAGTGGAATAAAGTGTGAGAAGGTTATATTAAGTGTGTTAAATGGTAATTTCGGTAGGTTTTTTAAAGGAAACAAATGTGAATACATGAATCAATGTTGCTTTCAAGGTAAAGAAAATGAGTAATCTGACCAAGCCCTTTATAATGCGGTTTTCTTGAAGTTCGATGGTAAACCAATTATTCGAAAAACACGATATTCATATTACATTTGCTCACATTAAGCTAATGGTAAAATAATCAAGCAGTCAATACCTATCTACAGTTTATAGTTGATTGGGAGGTCATATAGTATAATTTTCCTATTCAGATTCTGTGGCGTGGTATTTCCTGATGAAACATAATTATAGTTTCATAATATTTATAGAAGTTTGGTGCTTATAAAGATTATCGCGTATATATTATTATGGTAAGGTGGACTACCCCTACCATAATAAGCGAATGATATGGACTCACCTACGCAATTTAACTGATATTGTACGTGCTGCATAACTTGCATTAAAATCATGCAATGCTGGTTGCGAGACTTTAGGTGGCTATAAAGGGACAAGACTCGAAGGTCTACATACATACATACACAAATTAATAAAGACACTAATAATAATTTAATGTTACACATAAACACTTCACATTTAACATATAATGCTAACAAATGACTGTATGAGCCGCATGACTACCTGTCATGTCCATGTCAACTACTCTGGACACCACATTGTTATCTACTCTACCGTCATAGAAGTATTATACTCTTCACAGTTCACGCTTACGAATTATCTTATGACACATCGATGGATAAACACAAGTTTCATTTATTTTGATAAATTCAAAAAGATGTTTGTATATGTAATTCCTTCATCAGCATTTTCCAGTCTATTTAATTTCTTTTCTTCCGCAACTTGTTTCAGACAAATGTTCTGAATTCGAATCTGAAAAGTGTATATGAATAAAAATGGTAATGAAATGCCGCATACTTACATAACACATGAATTGCAAATGTAGTGACCCATTTATCTATTAGAATTTTAATCGCCTAAATTATTTATTTATTTCAAAATCTCAATATACTCGTTATTCTTATTCCATAAGACAAAGTATCAACCCAATTTGAAAGTATTCCATCTAAAGATAGAATTAGACACTCATGGAATTATTTGATATTAATTCAAGTATTTTTACTTTCTTATACGTAGTATTTGTTTTTGGCGTCTCTTCATCCGTATTGAACATTTGAACATAGATGTGTACTGTAATTAAAAATAACAGATGAGTCTAAAATTATGAAATATTAAGATGTTTTTTTATTAAATTTAAAACAACTAATTGACCAACCGGGATTGGTTGGAAGACGTTTTCAGTTTTTGTCTATTTTACGAAAAACCATGCGTTATTTCGAAAATATTCTTATTTAGTAAACGAGAGGCAATACAATTTTCTACACTTTTCGTTTGCAATTTTATTTCAAATAACTTTCAGTTTATGCGTTATGAATGTTTGAAACTTATTTTATTTATTTAAGTATTGAATTATGCTTCTATTTGTTGATAAACAATTTTCTCTAATAAACCAACTCCTATAAGTGCCCAGTGCAGGACACTGCACATATATTTTCATGATAGATTTATTTAAATTAAATTTCGATTCTCATTGGAGTATCTAGCGCCGTAGTTAAAACAAAATCATTTCAAACACTTAACATCGTAATATTCTTTTTAATGACCCTTATTAATAACTTATGCGATAAAAAAAATAGTTAATTTATCCGTCATGCTATATGACAGCATAAGGTAAATAATTACAGTAGAGAACTTCTTTCTTTTTAGATAGTTAAAATGTCAATTATACGAATCGAGATTAGTGGAAAAAATTGGTATTAGTTTCGTCTAACAAATTACCTCGATAAAAAAAAATAATAGCAAAAATAAGCATATGAATTTTAACCCTGACATGTTTTAAGGGAAAAAAACTCTAGTTCTGCGTGTTCTAAGAGGCTAGGTCGGTGGAGTGGACGGCAAATGAATACAATATAGCGTGTTGACCACTTGACCATTATCGTCTCAATAAACACCAAGAAATGTTACTTAAAAAATCAATAAACACTAACGCCCTCTATAATTGTCTATGTATCTCATCATAAAATATACTTCTTCAGTAGTTAATTATTCGTTAATAAAAACAATTGTTAATACATGTTTTTAAGGTAGATTTTTAAATATTGAACCACCGTATTTTACCTGGCGTGACGCGCCGCCGCTGACCTTCTTCCGGCGAAACGTATCTGCGATTTATGCGGTTCTATACTATACGGTTTGACCAATACTTAGTTCAGCAGATCCAGTTGGTCAACATTGTTTTATAATATAGAGCAGTGAAATATAATATGAATTATTTACGTTGGAGTTTTTGAAATTGTTTTTTGTTTTGGCCGTTTTTAGATTACGTGTTTTTTTTTTTTTTTTGTATATAAGCAAGAAAAATTGTAATCTTGTTTAAGAAAAAGTGCGTGTTCTCAAGTGCAAAATTATTAATCGATAAAAGAATATTAACATTTATGAAAGTGGGGAACAATATTACGTTGAGTATGAAGTGAACTGTAGAAGGGTTCAGGTATGTTCTGGTGTATGATTTTCGAAGCGTTTTGAAGCCGTATTTTCAAAAGTGAAGAACAGTTTTGTGTTTGGTTTTTGAATCGAATTCAATATGAAATTTAAAGGATTGTCGAATAGTTGTATGAAATCGACGGTGACTAATACTACGAAAATGACGTTTATTTACGTAATGCCATTACATGAAAATGAAAATGGAATTATTCAGAATAGCGAGAATGGAGTTATTCAAAATGGGTATGAATAAAATATTGTTTCATTTAAAATAATGCAGAAAATACTTTATTTAAATGTGCTTATATAAACAAAGGCTATTATTCAACTGCTTTTATTTGGTGGTCAATTTTTTTAAATGTTATTTCATATCATTATATACAGTTATATGTTTATGCGAGCATGTAGGATATTTAATATATATCTTATATTTGTAAAAAATCTACAATTATTTCTTTCTTAGGATTGAACATTTCTTTGTTCTTAATCTTAATCTACCGTTCTATAATCCATTTACCCAAGGTCAACAACGTTTTGTACATACATACATATATATATATATATATATATATATATATATATATATATATATATATATATATATATATATAAAGCACCTCCACCAAAATTGACATATTTATATATCATAAAATGTTGTCAATCAATATTTGTTTAATTTTTGAAGATTTATATGTAATATTATGGTTTTATTTTTAAATTAATAAATGTATGTGTTAATTTTAATTTGTAGATTGCCACCACCAAACAACCAATCCGGCGAACAGGAAGTACCAGAAACCGAAGATGCCAAAAAGGGAGGTTGTGCGAAATTGTTCGCTTGTTGTAGTAAAACAAAGGAGCCGCAAGCGGATGTGCAATTTAGCACGGAAAATGAGAAAGCGCCGAAATGTTGGGACAAACTCTGTTGCAAGAGTAATAAAGTGTATGATAGCACAAAATCCAGTGGATGTTTTCCAAGTTTGAAGAGGAACAAACAGAATGAAGGGAGCTGGGCAGAAAGACGTGATAGTATTCTCAGCGAACCGCCAAAAAAGTTAGTAATTTATTATTGTTTTTTTTTTACGCAATATGTAAGAAAATTTATTTTCTTTCGTGGTTGTTTTCTTAGAAATATCTCAAAACTTCTTTAGATTATCTAAAATATATATTAAAATCGAATAGCAAAGCAATTTTATAAAGCTTGATATATTTTTATGAGCGTTTTAACTAAATATTAAAAACCGAAATATAGTTTTTGCTATAATTAACTATAATAATTATTATATCATTATATACGTATTCACAAAAAAATATGTTTCGTGATTTGCTTGTAGTTGTACTAAAGAAAAATATGAAATTAAGTTATTTTTTTTTCGACTGTCGTCTGATTTGTACAATTGTGTTTATTTGTATAGGCAAGAACGATGTGCTAGTTTGAAGAGATTCTTTTGTATGCCTTGCTCGTGTTGTCGAAAGAAACCGGTAGTAGCAGAAAGTGTTAGTAGACGAAAATCCACTATGAGTAAAAAGACAAGTTTGTCTTCAACGATGCAGCCACCACCCGAGGTAAAAATTCTACTATATTTTACTTTTTAAATTAAATTAAAAAAGAAATCTTAACAAACATTATAAAATAATTATAAAGTTATTTTCCTTTTGTCAAAATTGAACAAGCAATTATCGTATTATTTAAAACACTGTTATATTTACCAATAATAATAAAATGTGACGGAAATTACAAATATATCAAAAGGAAGATAACTCTTGAAAAATAAATACAACACAAGATAAATAAAAATAATTAAAAAACGAATAATCTTTCTATTTCAGAAAAAACCAATAGTAGTAAATACGTTCGTCAAAGTTAGTAATTTTTCAAGCGTTTTGTTTTTTGAAACAAAAACGCTCTTCGCTAAAACGCACATATTTTTAAAACCACTTTTCACAAGCACTTATTTTTAAGTGAAGCGAATTTTTATGGTTTCGCTACTTTTTGAATTGAATCATTCAAATTTTTGAATTGATTCCACATGATTCGACATTTTTTCACAAATTTTCCAGCACTGATTTTTGAGCGAGCCTTAAGGACAACAATTTTCTATTTCTTGTTACTGATTTTGTAGGTTTTGACATTTTCACGATTTCTTCAGCACATTTAAAGTGAGGCTCATTTTTTAAAAGGTCTGCAATTTTTCAACTGAACCACCTATATTTTTAACTGAGTATTTCATAGGTCTCAATTTTTTATCACGATTTTTCACTCAAATATAAAACACTACTACTTTTACAAATGAGTTTTTTGAATATTATAATCTAGTCGAACAACTGATAAATATAAAACGTACACATATTTAATAGCTTTCAGATTCTTGCTCTTATATTCTATGCTAGCCAATCTATATATTTTATATTTAACTTTTTTTTTTTTAAAGAATTGAATTCGATGTCAATATATTTTTGGTATTTGTAGGATACAGGACCAAAATTGGATACTACTTTGGTTGAATATACATCGCATATGCATGGCGCCATTCCAGTACTACCGGTTCCACTTGCATGGATTTGTCTCGTTCTAAATGTGATACTCCCTGGTTTTGGTGAGTATTTTGTTATATTTTAAACACCATGAAAATAAAATATAATATAAATCGTTTTTATGTATTTTATTTATTATCCAGGTACGATTCTTAGTGGATTGTTTTGTTTGTGTATTGGAATCCCAAGATTCTCACAACGTGACGGAATCAAACCCAGAATTGGTGCTTTCCTTATCGACATTATTGTTGGAATTTCGCAACTTTTTACTGTACTCTTTTGTCTAGTTGGATGGGGATGGTCTATTTGGTGGGGTGTCATTATGCTTAAAATTGCCAGTAAGTACACAATTATTTTATCTATAGAAAGATTATTCATTTTTGAAAATTATTAGCATTGAACAAAATAGTTTTATTTTTTGTTATTAAAACGCTTCTTAATTAATGTCATGAAGTTCTTGAGTTTAAATGTTATGCTAAAATCTATAAACAATATAATTTCAAATTAGAAAAATATCGGAAAATCAAAAAAGCCGAAAAAATCCAAATAGAACAAGATGAGAAAGCGAAGGAAGAACAAGCAGTTCCCTCTGTAAATATCAATCATGCTGAACGGGATGTAGAAAGGGGAACTTGAAAAACATAAACCAAAAATTATAATTACTGGTCCAAATACATATAAATCTAGAAAGGATTTATAAATAAATAAATACATACACAATCATTAAGCACAAAATAAATAATTCTAAACAACATATCACCAAATAACATCGGTGTGCAAGTATATTTTGTACATTTTAAAATATTCTTGTCAACATTTTTATGAATTATTATCAATGTAAATAAATATATAGATAAATTTTATAAAATAAAATATCTTCCTAATAATAGTAGTCGGTGTCTCAAAGGAAATAGATTTTTAATATGTGTGAACACAATTGTATATAATTAGATTTATATTTTTAGAAATGATATAATGATAGTTACTATTATCAATATTTTGATGGTAAAAAGTTGTTGGATTTATAAATACGTATTAAAAGTATTTGAAAAGTATTTTATATATTTTTTAAAACGTTATTTTGCCAGCTTACTAGTTTTCTAATGGCTTACCGATGAACGATGCAAATCGATTGTTTTAAAAATAAACTACAACCCTCAAGATAATGAGAGTTATAGTTACCAAAAATTTCACTACTTTAGATTTTTTAGCTAACAATTACTTTTTGTAGAAAAAGGCTCCTAAATGATTATTGCAAATTATTATTCGCTTACAATTCTTCAAATCCGTAACACGATATTTAAAGTCTTGAATAATCTATTCATCTTACATACAAGTAACGATTGGTATAACAAAACTTGTATATATGTATATTTGTACAATGGACACAACGTTCAAAATTACATACAACATAAACACAATTTTATATGCTTTATACACGCGATAATCTATTGTACAATACAGCGTCGGTTGGTTTTTAATAAAGTTGACAATTCATTTTGATGACGTCTCAAACCAGAGCTCATGCGTTGTAGCACAGTCTGTGGTTGTAGATACTAAGCTTTCTCATATGAAATTATTATGCTTTTTTGTTTGTTTTATAATAATATCTATACTTTCAAATATCTTTGATACGTATATTTGCGAATATTTGAAAAGGACGAAATTTGCAAAAAAAAATCATGTTGTATTTTGGAATATTTTTCAAAACTATTTTCATAGTGTTAGATATAAAATTTAGTTGTAGATAAGATAAATTGGTGATTATTTGATCTATACACTAAGTAAACATATTTTTATACACATTTCAATACAGGATTCTCTAAATATTGTTTATGTAAACTATTCATAATACATACTTATGTATGTAAATATTTTCAATTTGATTTTTATTTTACAAATAATCACCAATTTTGTTGTTGTTGGCACTCTGATTCGTATATTTTTGAACATAAATTTGCAAAATATCTTGAGAGTTATTGCAAATGAAAATATCTGAAATAATTCATTTAATAATAGAAATTAGATTTATTTAACATTTGAATAATATTGTGGTTATGGGTTTTCTCTGAAATAAACGAAAACGTAAATATATATATATGATACATATAAAATAAGAAATATTTTATACTTTTAAATTTATGCTCTTGTTGTTCGCAATAAATAAATCGTTAACATTTTCAAGGTGAAGTTTACTTATTTATTATCCTAATTCAATCTGCAAGCTTACAAATACTGTCATTTGTTATACTTATAATAATAACGCATATTACCAATGCCTTCTAATTAAATTTAACATAGCTAATATATATGTTAGAAGCTCAAATTTTACATTTAATTACATTGTATATAGTAATAGATGAAATTAGTTCTTTTTGCCGAAAGTACGGGACTTAAAAAAAACAGTATCGATCTATTTACCTAAATAAACTTATTTCGGCTAACAAATAAAATTTCACTTACCTTATAAATTGGTATCCATTATGTTGTGTTATTAGTCACACAGTTTATATATGTAACATAACTGATAGGAAGGATCAGATAGAAGAGTGTGTATTAAATATGTGGAAGCATTATAATTTTACATTCTTTTTTTAGGACATTGATTTTTGTTTATCACTAGCCGCCATCTTAAATTGTCTTCCTGTGCTAATCTTTATACGAATCTATTATTAAATTATAATTACCTAAAGAATGAGAAAAGATAAATTAGTAAGATGCACTTATTGTAATCAATCTTTATGTGATTTATTATAGTTCAATTAAAATCACCAATTATAACACTGCATAAATAGACAGATCACCTGAAACAAAATTCAAAACATAAAGTACCCTCTTATACTTCAGTTTAAAATAGTATGCGATTAAAAATATAACAATCCCTTTTTTCAAAAAAAAAGAAACTAAATATGTTGGTGTAAATTAGAGATGTTAATCTATCGTCTTATGTATTTAAAATATCATGACAAAGTGATTACTGTATGGAGTAGGGTTAGTATGTGTAGAATTTTTTTTTTTGTCAATAAAGTAAAGAATACCCTCAAAATTGTCTGATAATTTAAAAAAATGATGAATTAAATTAAACTGTATCATTAATTCCGGTAGTTACATTAGAATCCGATGTTGATAGTTTATCAGTGAATATACAACCAAAAACATTCGTTTTAAATAAGTATTAACCTTTTTTAATTAATAAATTTTTTTTTTAATTAATAAATTCACGATGAAAAATACAATTTTATTTTTGTAAGGAATAAAAAAATAGACAAAATTCAAAAACGAATGTCTTTGGTAGCACAGAATATTATAGGTGTAATGTATTGCTGTTTTGTTTTTATGTCATTGTATTTATTGCGTATTTATATGTACTTCTAACAGAGTTTCAAGAAACATAAAACAACTAAAACGAAAAATGTAACATTTACACTACTTATACACAGTAATTACGTGAATAGTTTGTTTTAACATGTGACGAGAAAAACATTTACTATAATAGTTCGTTGATACGTGTAACAACAATTTGCAATAAGTAAAGAAAAACATATATTGTTTTTGTTTTGTTTTCTGACATACACAAAATTTTGAATAGACGACAAGAATAGTTTTTTTTAAAGCTTACACAACATCAAATATTTAATTTTTCCATAGGTCCTATTCACGATTTTACTAAAGGAGACATCTATAGTGAACTATTCTAATTCATTACGCATGTGGAATTAAAACTGGAATTCTTAAAACTTAAAAATTATAATTAATAAACCCAATTTCCCGTATTATAATATTATATGAAGGTATTTTTAATTGTAATTCAATTAAAAATTATAACTAAATGTTAATATGTTAAATGTACCTATCAATTAATAAGACCTATAGCTAAAAATACAACAGATTCATGTTATAAATTAATGGAAACATAAATGATTAATTGCATTTGAGTTCATAGTATATTGTATATCATTTTCCTTGAACATTTTAAACTCTATTTTAGACAATTTTGTATGTTGTATTCGTATGCAAATGTGACGTATTATAATTTGCTGCACATTTGAAAATGTATCCATCCACATCAGCGTTGTTGCTATAAATAGTGAGACATTATAGCAATCTGTATACATTCGGTTCACAACGATGAAATATGCAAAATATTTTGGGAAGAAAAGACAAACTGCTACATTTATGACATGTATATTATATACAAAAGCACGAAGTTTCCAATTTTTATTTATACAACATAAAAATTTGATTAAATAGATATTCGTTGATTTAATAGATATTTTCAAAAAAGTACAATAAACTATGAACTACATAATACAATTTGTGTCAATTTGTTAATATAACCAATGGTGGTTTCGTGTGAATTCAACAATTATTTCCGTGTCCCTTGAAAATCCTCCAAGTGTTTGTAGTAGTTTATTGTTTTAATATTAAGAATATATTTATAAATTTATATATTGGGATTGTGATTTTATTTTTAATATAATAGCCCCCCTGGGTGTTGGATATGTAATTTACATATATTATAAATGGTATGATTATATAACACAACATACGTTAGAGAAACCAGTGTAGATGGTGAAATGTGGATATGTAGTAGTGTCGTGTAAATGGATGTCATTGTTTCTTATTGTGTCCCAAAATGAATCTGAAAAAATAATATTTTGGCGTAAGAAAATAAAATAAGGAAAATGTACCAATAAAAATATGAATTAAAATAAATAATTATTTTGAGTAGGTAAAGGACGACTCTTACTAATCTTACTTAATACATGATGGTAGACTTACAGGTTCAAAAATTACATAAAAATATCCATTTGATTTTTGATGTTTCGTATATTTTTGCTTATTTGATAGCGAAACGAAATATTTATTTATTTAAAAATCAATTGACTTTAATAATAATACTAGTAAACCCAGTTACTCTGCACAGGCATTCACAAACATCAAATCTTGTAACTTTTTAAAACTTACACTTGTAACCATTAGAATTTTGCATTATTTTGTAATATTTCTTTCTTATACAGTTACAGAATACTATATCTGTTTGGCATACACAGTTGTGACTTAGTTCCTGAAGTATATTATAGTAATAATAATAAAGATAATTTATTTATATATATTTATATATATATATATATATATATATATATATATATATATATATATATATATATATATATATATATATATTTGTAAAGATATGGCTACTTTATATAACAGAAATTTTCATTTATTTATCTTTCAAATAATTTACACATACATACAGAACAGTTCGTATATATGTGAGTTCATTGTATGTTTCTTTTAGGGTGGTATATAATGTATTTTTGTAGGTATGTATATTTGTTATGTAATTTTGAACGTGTAAGTTTATGTTAATGTGTTTACACTTTATGTTTATACGAATTACAATAAGCTCGTAATACCCATGTCCACAAAGCTTTTTTTGTGAATATTGGCAAGCTACTATTTATGGATATTTTATTAAAACTATTTTTCTACCTTACTTATAAACATATTTACATACAAACATTTAAATAGTATCCAAATGGAATAATATTAAAATGAAATCCTAATACAAATGAAAATATTTTGAGTAAATTGCATATGACCAAACTATGACGTCATTTGCTGAAAGTGTATTTTTGGGGGAAAAGAATCCAATATCGTTCTTTCATAATACGTTATTTGATTTTTAAAATGGACTTCAGAAAAAGCTGATAGCATAGGTATGTGATGTGATTAAGTGAATTCGTATAAACACAAAATATATTTTTATATATATCTTAATATATAGTAAGAAGTGGATAGAGAAGACACGATACTACCACACTGGCTAGAGGCACAGTTAATTGACTTGCAACTAATAGTTTTGTTTACGATACACCAATGTATATTGACAATACGGCAGCGTACACATTTACGCACCAAAAGTATCAGTAGTAGGGTAGTATATTATAGGTATACCACATAAACCGAAAGTTTAACATCGGACAACACTAAATCCAGTCATCTAATGCGACACTTACAAATTGACAGAATGGCAGAGAAAAGCTAGCGCAAATTAGACGTAAATTAACTAAATCTTTTGTAGAATAACCTACTGCTGTCATTTAGCGCTTGTCCAATAGTAATCTTTCAAAATATAACATACATATAGATTTTTTTTTGGTTTGTTTCGTTTTAAAAATTCTTGTTAAACATTGATCTGTTAAACAATAGTTTTACAAACTATACATATGTATATAAATCCAATGTTCTGATAATGGTTCAAAAAATATTATAATTACGAATTGAAACATTTCATTTTGGTCCACACACATTTTTAATTATGCTAGTTTTTGTTTGTTTTTCTCTTACATAGCAATATGTATATAAGTTTGATTATAACAAAACAAATCATAGATTATTTATAACAAATATTAACAAGTTTTTCAATTCAAATTTTCGTTTAATTGTCTAATAATTGAAAAGTGAAAAGCACACGACATACTGCATTTCTTAAACCACTGATCAAATGAATATTAAAATAATTTAACCTACCTAATTATATAATAAGATCTAATGTGTAATACTATACGTGATTATAACCTAATATTTTTAAACTCTAAATCTATGTCTTTTATATTTTATATAACACAAGAAACTAGCTAGTTGCATTTCTTCCTTTTGCTTGTTTTAAATTTCATTATAATTTGCTCTCTAAACGCAAACATTATTGCACATAAGTAATTAATCTATATATGGCATACACAGATTAAAAATGAATATTATTATTTTTAATTTTCTTTTCACATATCAATACGATATGCACTAATTCATATTAACTCGTGTTCCTTTTAAATGGACCGCCTTTACAATCATATGTACAAATTAACACCATTCTTAAAAGAAAAAGTCTAAAACGAAATATTTATCAAAATAATTTATTCGAAGTTTTATATGTGTGTATTTTATACATATTTTTATATATATAATTTGCAGATATGTATACAAAACGATGTCAAAAGTTGGTATAGTATATAGAAAAATATTATTAAATATTATTTACTTCAAGAAACCTATTTTCGAAAACTAAATAAAGTAGGAATACACACATATAAAGATTTTATCCAATTATCCAATCTTCAAATAAATTCAAATATTAAAATATGAATAAATAAATAAATGATTTCATTTATATACTAATTAACTTTTTTTTTTAAATAAAATAAAATATTAATAACGAGCATTTTATATTTGCCAAATAATCTGATATATTTTTCCTAATGCGTAAATGTCTCTATATATTGCAGCTACATTGCCAGAGTAGGATAACACATTAGGTTAATGCCACACGCGCAGTGTAAATGCTGCGCGATGGACTAGTCGATTTTTATAATTTTACCATTGTACAAGATTATAATCATCAAAATGAATTTACTCGGGAGATATTGTGAATTTCCCGAATTATTAAAAAAATAGATAAGCACATTAACTATTTGTTTAAAGTTAGAATTTGAGCGTTAATACTAGGTATGGAGCAATTCTAACTATGCAATAAGTTATAATAAAATCAATTTTAAATCTGATAACGGAAACAATATTTTTATGGCCATTGTTAGTAGAGTTGTACAACTAGAATAGAAATAGTCTAATTGCTATCGCGGGTTTCTCTTTTTTATTTCAAATGACTTGCTATAGAAATTCTGTAGTTCGCTGCAGAATATTCGATAATGTATTTATTTTCATGTAATAAATACGAATAACTATCAACTCAAAATAGTTTTTATAACAGCTTTAATGAAGAATGAAAAATTGGATAAACTTTGTATTAATTTTGGATAAGATAATATTTTAGTGGTTTTTAAAATTATTATTGAAAAGGAACACTAGTAAGTTTTAGGAAGACTGACGAACTTAAATATGTTATAGTGGGTTAAATTGTGTTCAATTCACTTAATCCACTTAAGTTTAAAAATATGCAATAAAAATTTCGAAGAAATCGACCCCATTTGCTAATAATCAAGTCTCTTTGCACTACACAGTTACACATATACTATTGACTTTTATTTATCATGATACAGATCCGATATTACTAAATTGTATTTAGTTATTTTTAAATTTAAAAAACGCATACACATATATTATAACTAGGCAAGTACATTTCTAACATTTTATGACTTGTCCATCAAATAAATTACTATATTGTCGCTATATATAGCTTACGTCTTTTTTAAGTATTAATTTTTCAATTTTCTTTTACTTAATTATATCGTCCGTATATTAGTTATTATTATCAGTAAATTTGAAAAATTATAAAAAATAAGCTATAAAGAGCTGGTCATCTCATAATAAGATATACAGAAATAGTTCTTCTTTATATTTACGAGAATAATTTTGTAATGTTATGGTGTGATATGTCATATTTATATGATTTCATCAAAAAAAAAATGTAGGTGTGTCGAATTTATTTTTGCTAATTAGAGCTCAATACTTCAATAAATGGCGTATTTTCTGTACAATTAAGGGATATGTAGTATCGGTATTACTGCAGGAGTTTAACTGTTGTCATCACTTATACTCAGCACCATAAACGAATCAAAACGACATATTTGAAATACACATGATTTTTTTAAGGAAATTAAACTTAACGTAAGCCTTTTCATAATGTTTGTTAATAATTATTTTATATACAATAAGATTTTCTTATTGACACTGACTTTTATTATTATAAACAAATACTGTCAGTTTGTCAAGAGTAGATTAAAATATGGTATATTTCAAATATGACGTACATTCGTATATGAAGTACATATACTAAACATCACACAAACAAATATTAAAATTAATAACAATAAATAGATACATTAAACATAACATTAATACCTAATTGTTTTTATAAAATAAATAACAAATTAAAAAGTTGAAATAATATTGAACTAACCTGTCATTTTACGCTGTTTATATTCAGTTTATTGATGTGTATCGGTGCACATTCCAATAATGTGAGGGATAGACAGGAGTAAAATTACGACAAAAGAAGAAATAATTAAAGAGAAAAATTCATACTAGAATAAATTACCTTAAAATCGATTATCGATAGTACTAAATACAATTCAAAATGTAATTATTAATGTCTTTCATAATCACTAAAAAAGGTACTGATTAATAGAATACCTTTATATGAAACAAGCAATAAAATCAATCGAAAAATAGTTATGAAACGTTATTAGAACGATATGTACTATTAATATTTTCAGTTTTTTTTTGTTTAATTTCCAATTTGTGTCAATGGTTTAAAAAAAACTATAATAACTAAAGAAAACTCGAGAACAATGAAGATATTTAACGCATTATATGAGAGTAGTAATGATGATTTTTTTTTCTTTTTATAGAGGATATGTGAAAAAATGGTCGTTGGTCGTTAATGTGTATTATTTTTTTAAAATATATTTTGTGTTTAGGGACATATCATGTAGGGGGAAATCAACGTTTACTGATCCTGATCCATTTTCATTTTGTCATTGCTATTATTTCCGTTTCCATTGTCGTAGTTAGTACGTATTGACATATTACGCGATGATGAAAAACATAGCTTCATGATGAATGGGAATTTGGTTCCTGCAAGAAATAAATAATACAAAATAACAACAAGTACATGACGAAGCCGTACATTCATTGGTTACATTTTAAGATATTGTATGTGAAAATCCACGTATAAATGTACTTAGTACACTTATTATATAGCGCTCTAATCCAACGTCGCGGCTACGAACGTGGGATTTAACATCCATACATTTTCGTGGTTACAACCGATAAATTGAACTTGTTATACTTCTTTCGTTTACAGTCGGATTAGTGTGAGACCGATATTGCATTTGTGCTTAGTAAGAAATCGATATAGAGTTTGTCATCAGTCATGAACAGATTGCAGTAGCGTTGTAAATTAACAAATAAATAAGAACATATACGTAATTCATGTGAATTTTACATAAAAAGTTAAAATCATTGGCTATATTATACAAATGATCCGCATACAATTTCAGTTATATGCTTGGTTACTTGAATATAACAATTATTTTAGATTTTTTAATGATAAATGACTCATAAAAAGTATACCTGGACTTTCAATAGCTGCATGGTTGCATGCCATAACGGCCGCGACTGCCTCACTGGTTGTTTCAAACTCCAATAGTCCTGAACTTGAACGTTCCGATTTCATCGGGAACAATTTTACGGCTTTCGGTGGCGCAACATCGTATTCACTGAATACGGCTATTAGTTCATCTTCGGTCACCTGTGGCGGTGTATTGAAGAAATGCAAAATCTAAACATAGAAATAACACAAATACGTTGAGATTGAACGAATCGTCTTACATACGAAGTGCATTTATAATTGAATTATTGCGTATATAGGAAAGAAGATATATAAATCAATTTTATTTATACTATCGAAAATAAATGGAATAATAAAATATTAAAGGGGAGGGAATTTATGATCTTACTTTGCTGGGTGGTTGGATTCTGTTTTTGCTCGCCATAGCTGGATTCATAAATCTGTTGTTTTTGTTAGTTATGTATTCTTTGAAACTCGGCGACTTGTCTGGTAGAGGGTAAGGATTGGTAACCTCACTCAAGTATAGTTGTTTAGAAAAAGCTAATTGAAGTTTGTGTTCTGCTGGGCTGTTGTCTGTTTCGGGGGTGATTTTGACGCATGCACCCGTTGGCGAAACTACGACGTTATTCAAATTTTGCACGCAACGTTCTACGGCAACGCTGTCACCCATTTGAACCATCGCTGTGCCTTCTTTTGTCTTCAGGAATTTAATCTAAATAAATACAAATTCGAAACATATATTACTAAAACGCTACACTTTTCATTAAACATTGTTATTTGATAGATATTTCTCAGGTCATTTCTTCGTCGCAATAAATTTGTCTAACAACAAGCGACTCAAGTAAAAAAAAAAACAATTTCTTGAATTTTCTGCGTGAAAAATGGTTTAAAACATATTGAAAATGACAAAATAATACGGTGACTTTCTCATGCAACCTTAATAAGTCAAATAAGTAATAGAGATGATGAATGTGGCAAAAATGAAATATAGAGAAAAAAAATTCTTGAGTGGCCTACATCTACATTAATGTTTTAAATTGGTAGCTATAACATAGTTTCAATGATGTCACTGTATTATCTTGAGGGAATACATTAAGTTCATTTTAGTAGCGGATAACGGTATACAATAGACTAATTCAATAAAAAGTTTTACTTTTAAAACTAAAATAAGGAATAATAATATCTATTAACAATTTTTGAAATAAACACCAAGTTGAGTTAAGCGCGGCCAATGATAAATGTTCATTGTTGAAATGAATAATTTAGCTGCTATCTGGTTAGACACTTTAGAGATTTTCTACCCTTTTATTAATCACACGTTACATATTTACGATGCATTTAATAGTCGAATTGGGAATAAATACATCTCCTAATTAGTTGGTTGGCATAAAACGGGCTGTGTTTAGGGAATTAATTGTCGTCCATTTAGAAATTAAATTGTCCACCTACTCAGAAACTATCATAGCAATCGATAAATTTGTGAAATCCCTGAATAACAGTCGAGTCTAATGTAACGTCGCATTTGACAAATCCAATACTCTATTTGTATTTGTTGCCTAGTTCCCTTGGTATTGCTAATACGTCATCACACTATTGGTAAACTAGATTAGACAATTGCACAAAGCTAGAGAGAGATATTGCATATCTTGGTACCACTAAGATGTGACAGGCTTAATTCAATGTTTACTCGAACAACTTGGTATCAATATTAATGCATATTAGTTGGTCTGTTTCATTCTCTTTGTGTTCTCATAATATGCCTTGACAGCCACCAGTGTATTTTGGAATTAAGTGTTAAATAATTTCCATGATACATGCTGCGTTGTATATAGTGTAGTAAATAAATATATTTGAACTTACCCTGGCAACATTTCCATACAAACACATCAGATTGAAGAGTTTGTCAGTATTTGTACGTAGTGGATCAAGTCCGTATACCATGAGAACGGCACCTTGTTGCTGATGCGGTAAATAACCACCGCCCGGTGTTCGCGTATCACGGTAATCAGTTGTTGCTGGTGGCGGTGCACCTTTTAACGAATTCCTGTACCCTTCGTTAGTGCCCGGACCGTACGGATCACCATATCCTGGACCTCCACCAGCCGAATAATCATCGTAACGTGTTTCTGTGGGATAACCACCTGCTAAACAAACGAAACACAACGAAAATAAGAACGCAGTTATTAAATAAATACATATTACTTATTAGTATCATATACTCAGATACTATTTATAATTTTATAACTTTTGGCGATTTTTTATGATTAAAAATTAACTTTCAACAACATTATAATAACAATAAAAGAAATAAAATACACAACTATATATGTCAACATACTAACGAAAAAGCTGCACTTTTAATAATTTCAATATAATTGGTATATGCATGCGTGTGCTGTTTAGTATTTGAATTATGTTTTTCTATTCTTTTCACAGCAAACACGAATTTTGTGTGATCACGCAAAAGTTTTGTAAACACCATCATTAATACAATATTTACATGATTCAGAATGAAGGGTTGTTGATTCACTGTATTACTTGTTATAATTTAATAAAGTGACTGGCAATGAGTTATTTTCTTTTACATAAAATCACACTCGTGACACAAACATTTTAAAGCTTCTCTAAAATAAACATTCGTTTAAAATAGGCAATAGAATTATTATAAATTAAAAGATCTATCTTTTTGTAAGTGTACTAATAAACGTTTGTATACATTTATTGCCTTTAATTATTAATTAAGACGCGTAGTAAATATTTAAAGTGAATAACAAGTGATTGAGGAGCGGATGTATGTTCGATATATATTTGTTTTCCTTCAGGAGTCGAAATTTCGAACATTTTATTACACAGTTTGTTAAAATTTGAAAGAATATATATATTTTTTTGCAACAAATTATATTACTTATCATTCAGATTTAATCATGAAAGTTCCACCTTGTTCCGAACTTAATATCACGTTATAAATATTCAAAAGGATGTTAATTGAGATTACTCCTGGCCTGTCATTGTACACGCCCATTAATTACGGCATAGCTATTGTCTTTGATAGGCCTCGAACCGAACATAAAAGCGCTCAGACATCCACGTGATATGCCGAGAATTCAGGACCAGTGAAGCTCGCACTAAATTTATTAGGATTCGAGTTCGAACCGCGTAACCTAGATAGAATTATTTGCCGAAACAAACAAGATTATACCTGATTTTAATCAAATTGGATTAGATTAGACTTTTTTAAAAATTATTTCAAAAACCTATAAAAGATAAATGCATACACTAGTATAAGTAAAGTTATATTAGAAAACTCGATTTGAATCTTGATATAATTGGATTTATTTTAAAGTGTATTAATTGAATTATATATTCATGGCGTTTGTATTAACTATGTTTACACCTCTTCAAAAATTGTTTCTTTTTTGTTTATAGATTTATATATAATTTATAATGATGTACATAAAATTTGAAGTAAAGAGTTTCCTTGTAGTTAAGAAAATATAAATATGCGAAAATTATCTACACGGCAAATATTAACAGTAAAAAGTTTTAATGCTTGTGATATATTTGGAAAGTCTTTGTAGCAGAGTGTTATTTAAACAAGCTTACTAAAACTGTTTCGTATAATCCAACGTGTCATTATTAATGACGTACCAAAATGGAAACGAAAACAAGATAATCATGCCGTATTATTCACTGAAACACAGGCGAAATTAACTCAAAAGAAATCATCATAAAGAGAACGGATTAAGCAAGGTATACGTAAATCGAAATAATAAAGCACCGAAGTTTATTTTCGTATTTCAGTTCTATTTTTAGTTCAGTAATATTGATAATAAACCAACGATTCTAGTACATTAGATGTTGGTTCTTTAGAAATGTTTAGTATCAAATTATTGAGTTGTTAACCATCTTATTACTTGTAAATACCATTTTTTGTATATGAGAGTAGTAGTATCATATATAAAACATAATGATTAAGGATAAAATGGTTTCGCATGGGGTCTGCTATGAGTTGGCGCGTGCTACATCAAGAGAGACGAGAGAGCAATGCAATCATCCGGAATGTTTCCCAGGGTATGTAAGAGAAAAGCCTCTTGCAATTTCCAAACTATTTTGAACACACATACACGTTTGTCTGTCTTCTGGTTCCGTTCGTTTGCACGCATGAAACGACATGGGGAAGACGTCACATCCAAGTTAAATGGATATCGACAGTCAAGAAACAATAGCGTGCAGATAGTGATACTTTAATTAATATGCTGAGAATATGACTTGTTGACGTGGTAAAAGCGATAGAAGAGAAAAATGCATCAATAGTGTTTTTAAGAATTTTGTTTCAATTATAAATTTCGAAATATATTCTTGGAAGAAGCTTCTCAATAAAAAATATTTTATAATTAAATCAATGCCTTTACAATCGTTTTCTTACTAGATTTATTTTTGTTTTTTTTACGGAATAGATTGGAACCAAGTTGTTTTCATCGTTGAAATATATGATCAAAGGGTTCGTTACACAATGGACGTTCCCTGTTTAAAATATGAGAATAATAATTTCTCTTTTTGTAATTGTAATGAAAAACATTTCTTCTACCAAGACGTGCAAATGACTTTAATTACGGTTTTCTCGTCGGCGTTTAATTAATTTCTGCCAGAATTTGTTGTTCTTGCAATAACAATTCTTATAATTAAATAATACAAATATTTGTTCTTTTTGTTATTCATAACTGAATGTTGTTATTTAGATCCAGAATCTATGGATAGGAGCATTCGTGACAAAATTAACTTTGATTTAATTTAGTTAGACATTTAAACAAAGATGATATTTAATGTTTCATTGATCAAACACATTAAAACAGTAATTCATGTGCGCATGTAATTGTAGAATGAAATTTATTATATATATATATATATATATATATATATATATATATATATATATATATATATATATATATATATATATATATATATATTGAACGAGAAATATAAACATTTATATGAAATCATAAATATCTTAAGTAAGTATCGATATATCAAATTTTTATTAAACGTAATAAAATTGTATAAATAATGCTAAACCCAGTAACACATAACATAAATAACGAGCCACATATGCATATAAATGAGTTAGTGTACAAAAAGCTGTTAAAATTGGAATACACCTACTTCTAGTCGCAGTTATATTATTAAGTGTTTAAGTTTGAGGCGAATATTACAACTGAAACAACACATATGTTTTGTTATGAGTGACGAGTGTTCGTTTTCGAAAATACCTAATATTGGGTGTTTATGTTTTGGCTGTATGATGGTCGGTGTCAGGCGGTGACCGTTTCTTGTACTACAAGTGTTCTGGATACGAATATTATAAGGATTCCATCGGTATTGCTTGCGGAACCCTAGAAATCATGAAGTTGATCGGTTATACTGGGTTAGAAATTTAGATACTCGAGATTTAGAGAGGAATTATGAACAAGTAATTCTGTAACGAAAGTTTGTCAAATTCAATATGTAATTGTTATTAAATTTATCATATATATTTCTTGTTATGCATTTCATAGATTCTCTTTATAGAATTACTACTATTCATAGTTTCGCAGCATTAGTTATGATGTTAAATTTGAGGATTTAATTTAATTGGTTTTTAATATAATTTAAACAATTTGTAATTATATATGCAAATTAAGCTCAAATTGTTCGCAAATTTATATTGCATACCCATTTGATTGATATTAGCACACAAAAGCGTAACCAGAAACGGAAATGTATCAAAGTCGTTCTGAGACACAAAATATATTTAGGTTGGTTTGTAATTAAAGCGTTTCAGTGTAATTTTTGAATGAACTAAATATAGAAATAATAAACGCACAAATTTTATGAGCTTTGTTTTCTAAATATTAATTTGAGATATAAGTATATATATTTAGGTTTAAATAATAAAGTTCTTGATAAACACTTGCGTTGCTCCAGGGTTTACTAAGTTTAAAATAAAGATAAATGAATAATAGAACAATCTGAATACAATTTTGAACAAAAAAAATACGAACTGCCAGTGGCAGAGCATTGCGCATTCCCAAAGCGAACCGGCAGCCAGTGCAATCGTTTTCAGAGGTGTCGGATAGCGACATGTGAAATGATAAATGAGATAGGGGGCACCACTATACACACATACAGATGCGAATGTGCTCTAGTTATTTTCACCTGTGTCTGTGCAACACAGTTCAGTTCAGATGTTTTTTGTTTTTAATCATTTTCTTCGTTTGTTGACTGAGCTGGCTGCATTTCAAAACGATTGATGTGCGGGGCTTAAGGACGTCCACATTACTAACCCAGATATTTCTATCTACAAAATGTGTATTTCTAGTTCAGCCACAACATACAGGTGGCACTGAATTTAGTTATATATATATATATATATATATATATATTATATATATATATATTATATATATATATATATATTGGGAAATAATTTCAAATATTTTTTAAACGCCATTGTAATCAATGAAAATTTCTCATAAAATACTTAATTAATAATCAAAAACTATTCAGGTCTAAATATAAAGTACATCCATTGTTTCCGAGATGGGTAAACATAGTTCTTTTTCTAGTAACAGTGTAAACAATTTCATGTTTTAGAATGGCAAATTGATTCTGCAATTTTAATACAATTGCGCGCACTGTGTTGGAGTCCTATTAAAATAAAACTGTACTTTAGGGACCAAACGGATGAAAAAGAATACAAAAATATAATTTGTATATTTGTGTGGTGGGAAATCCCAAGTGCACCTTCAAAAACAAATACAAAAATAATTGAAATTTGTAACAGATCAAATTATTAATTTTGTTCTGTTTGACCATTTTATAGCTTGATTTGTTTACCATACTAATAACTCACTGTTCAAAATTAAATACAGAGAAACACGAGTAGCGGTACAAATTTTAAGTTAATTTTAGTTGAAATTCAATTCGACAATTTTTTTTTTCCTGTATATATATTTACAATTCTACAACAGCATACTTTTATGGCGAGAAAAATAGAATATTATATACAGCATCTTGTGTATTATGTTCTGCATATAATGGTTTACGTTAAAAATAAATATATTGTCACAATTTCATACTTTTAACATGCAAACAGAAGATAATAGTGTGTATGTACGCTAAAAGCGAAGCCATTCTTAACATGTCAGCAATGCTAACAAAAGTATTTCAAATAAAACAAAAGAAGAATATTCTATTCAAAGATAGACCAAAATACAACTCGTATACATTGTTCTCCAACATTTAAGGAAGTACTATTTGCAGTTTGTGGAACATTAATTGTATATCGCAATGGCTTACTAAAATTTGTTCATAAACGTTGATAAATGTAATGAAATGAAGAGTATTTACAAAAAAAAATTACGAAACATACATTTCCTCCAATATCCAGTTCAAATGGTTTGCGAAATTCCAATAAAACTTGTGCTAAAACGATGTCGTGAATACTCGGCGCAAACGAAGTAATGCGCATGTCAATTGAGTTGAAGGTTGAACCGGATAACCAAGCCAAGGCACCAAGCAGTACACTCGCTTGTACCGCAAACTATTGTAGCCATGTGTAATACTGTGAAATTCCATGAAATATAGTCTAATAATCAGTATTACTGATTCAGTACTATTGCTGTGTGAATTTATGTGTAATCATTAAGGAATTCAGGGATATAAATGCTAAATAGTTCAGCAATAGTGTGTAATAACAGTAGAAATTCTTGTGCAATAATGATTTTACTATATGCGCTGTTGACTATGCGCAACTGGTGTTGATACAAGGAGAGACGAGGGTCAGCACTCAGCACCAGTACGTGCGTTATTCAGAGCTGTTATTGTTCTGTTGCGTTCCTTTTTGGAAGCAATATGGCTTCGGGAATTAATGATATTGAGGGGGAACATTCTCAACCTTCAAGCTTGAATGTAGAGGTTCGTTCTACCTGATATTATTTGATTGTTGAGACTTTCTTTCCTAAATTTGTATTGCTTACCAATATTACACTATATAACTTTTAAAAAATGATTTTTGTTACAGACACAAAAAACAACGATTCAACATAGTCTAAGCTGTGGAAATATAAGTTTTTTAAAACAAATTGAGAAACAAGCATCGGTAACAATTCCAGATTATATAAAAAATCTACTCATATTGACTGGATTTGACAACGCAATATCATTCCGCAAGCTAAATGAGGACCGACTACTATCAATTGAGAATTTTGCTAAAAAACATTTAATATGCATAACGGAGCCAAGCGACAAATTGAAAGATTATTACGGAATTTTTCATAATTGCTTATCCCAATTTCGTATTCTAGAGGGTCATAAAATAATGATTTTAGAAATTGCATCACAATTCAAAAGAGACCCTGAATCATTTATTATTACGAATTCTCAGTCGCCAGTGCATGAATCTTTGGAATATATGGGTTCATTTATAAAAAGACGAAAAACAATTGAGTCTCCCACTCCCATCGATTTAGAAAATGAAAAACAGGTATTACTTCGTATGACTAACAATTGGATTGAAGCACACCGCATAAATATTGTGACGGATGTAGAAGTAGAGGTGGTGGAAATTAAAGTATCGGCTGTTGAACTAAACGATGAAAATGATGAACATTTAACTCAAATGTTCGGTTATAAAGCAGAGATTACTTGTCCAGTGTGCAAAAAAATTTATCAAACTCACAAAGTAAAAATACGCGGCACAAATAACAGGAGGTGGATTACTTCTAATTTTCAAAAGCATGTAAAACTTAGTCATTTTTGTGATAGAAATGAAAGCTTTCCGGATATAATAAAGGAAGAGCCGGAGGAATATTCTAATTTGAGTGGGAATTATGAAAATCTTGTTATGCCACTTTCAACTCACGATATGTAACTTAGGAAAACCGCGGCATAATATAAGAAAATTAGAATATAAATGACATCATTTTATTGTTTAATGCATGTAACCATTTTTATATATTTTATGATTTTTATACCAAAATGTAATCTTATTCGCTGCATGAAAATTAAAGGCATTGGCTTGGTGAAAGCTCAAAGCTCGCCTACGGCAGTGTCTGTATAAATAATATACGTAATATAATTAAAATTATCAAAGTTCAGTTGTTTTTGTTTTATTTTTAAAATGATTTTTTACAGTTTCAGTTATAATCTGAAAAGACTTTAGATATATCAAAAAAATCGTAATTTAACGTAATTTTCTTTTGAGTACATACATAATTGGTATACGTTGTATCTCTAAACATTAGTATTCTATTACACTGTATATATTGGGAAATTTATCTTTATTGTTTTGTGTGCCTACATATCCTTCAGGAAAAGCAGTCAGCGTTTTCGTAAGATACACATTTTGAAGACAACTAAAAGCATATCCGACGATAAAAAGGAAAATCCTATTAAGTTTATTTGAGACGTATCGACAAAATAATATTTGAGCCCAAGTTTAATTTCAAAGAAAATACATGACATAAAATTATTACGTCACTTCATACTTAATAATATTGTACTCTCCATATATTAACGTCATGCGGTAGTTAAAACTGAAATTATAATCTGTATGAATATGAATAAACTTTAAAATATGGCTGACTGAACATGGGCTGTTACTATAGAAAATGATTAGCATTATGAACAGATAAATTTGCCTTGCTAACGTACGTGTTTAATTAATTGGTACACATAGAACGTGTGTGCGTTATACTGTTGGTACACATTCTTGTTGTTTAATTTCTATATGTTGTAATTTATTACCTGCACACACATATTAATGAATACTAAAGCAGTTGCCAGACAATATTTTAACTATAAGTATTTAGCAAAATACGCGCTTCTTTAAAACTATTATCAGATGATACTTCATAATTTCATACCTCAGATGCTAATTGTGTTTGGCAGTGTCCTAAAAGTTTATCAATTTGGCAATATTGGCCAAATTTTCAAATAATATAACACTTGTAACTAACACGATTTTCCGACGGATAATTATTAGCTAAACTAAACAACAATATGCTCCTATACGAAAGTTTGTGAACGATTTCGAAATTAATTCTCTCCGCAATTATGCGTGAAAAAATTACTACTCGCGACGGTATATTAATTCATCTATTTTTGTTGAAGAGTGATTTTAATGATTAAAATTCTCGCAATAGTAACGACTACTACAGGTGTCAAATATCGTGAAAAATCGCAATGATTGTCAAATTAAATTTGTGAAATTACATTTTATGTATGCATCTATAACTATAACTAACTGTAACAACTACCACGTTCGCTTAACGAAGCATAATGTTTTAATGCTGTACGCAGAACGTAAACTCTATAAATAAACAGTTTGCGAACATATTGTTTAGATTTGCTAGTGGATACGAAAACATCATTATACACATTTAATTAGTTGAAATTGCAAATTAGTATAATTTTGAATAATTGCACTAATATAAAGTTACAGTTATAGAAAATAGTATTAAATAGAATTCATTCAATTTACAATAATAATGAAAGTGTATATATTTAGAATTGAGATGATTATATTTGATCAATCTCTTAAAATATTATTTATCGTTATTATTAATTATATTTGCGTAGTTATTTGGTATTCTGGTTAATAAATGAGTTTTGATGACTAAGTAGATATTTGTAAATATGCCACAAATTAATACTAAATTAGTCAAAATTCTTGTACAGTGTACAAACAGCAAAAGTACGTTTCAAACTCAACTGAGAATTTTCTTTAATGCTTTGCCAAAATACTTTTCTCTGGTGATCCTGCACTGACCACTCATCGTTCCCTAGTGGTTAAAATATGATTCAAATAGACACTCCTCTTTTCTTATTTTAGACGCGAAAATTACCAATCAGAATATACTTTCAACACACAAATTTTGGAAACAAAACAATATTTAATGAATCAATTTATTTCAAAAATTACTTCAATTGCCAGACTTTCAAATACAATTTGTATAACTAAATATAACTTGATCTGTAACAATCATTTTGTTCATCTAACAACTGTAGATACATTAAAATTATTTCCAATTGCAAATAAATTTAATTTTGAATATATATTTACAAATAAAATATATAATTAATTATTTCAAGTAAACATATGTTCAGTTTTGTTGATACAGTTGTCGTTTTAGAATGAGAGGCATATCTACTTAACAAAATACCATTGGCTTGTCGCACGCGAAATACAGCTGTGTACGTTGTATATTATAACATGTTTGTTACTCGGCCAGTGTGTGTTCTATTGATATGTGTGCGAATGTATATATGTGATGTGTTATATTGGCTACTGGTCAAATCAATGGATGCGAAGCACTACCTCGAAATCCTATTACATCTAACAACATTTAAATTATATATTTCAGTTAAAAAGTCTTTTGAATTACTTGAACTAGGAGTCAAGTTAAGAAAGATAGATCAGAAAAAAAAGAAACGAATGGTGTTGATTGTAGATGTCCGATAAAAAGTGCTACTTTGAAAAAACTTCATATGTCAGGATATTCACGAGCCACTATTTGTTCTATATACTTACAATTTGACAGGCCATCAACTCTAACAGATGCTGATATGCTCATCAAAAAAAAAAATAGTTCAAATGTCAAACGCATTTTTGCAATCATCAATATGTCTTCACATTCATATTAGCCTCATATTTTGACGCCCAGATTTGAAATAGCTTTCCGTATTTTTTTTTGATAACCAATGCATATATTTGCAGATATTTGATATGTAAATACATACATTTCCATAGCAATAATGTGACTTTTATGGGTCGATTTTGAGTGTTCTGTTTACATGTGTAAATGTGTAGCTTGTAAAAATCTGTAACGACCATGTTTGGAAGTTTATAAATAATGCAATTGTGTACAAAAAAAAAACGTAGTTATTATTCCCATCAAATGGAAGAAAACCCGTTACATCAATCTTTCATAATTCAACTCTATCCTTACGAACATATTTCGTTTCATTTAGAATCCTCAAGTTCTTCTATTCCGCTTGCTCACAACTTTTCGTACTCAGCTCATTCTCAATCATATAAGTCCAATTAAATTTATCTTCATTTTGTAATTCGCAACGTGACGAATTGCATATTTATTAATTATAATCTGACAATAAAAACCATTTTAAATTTCTAAATTTTTTTGTCATCTTATAAATCTATAAGAACACCGATAAACAAGTATGATTGTTTATTCTTGACAATAACAGAACGTTACATTCTTAGACATGAAATCTGTTTTGTAGTAATACTTTGACTATTTTTTAAATTTATAAGAATCTGTAAGATACAGAAAAAATAACAGATCACATGATAGATCTATCAGAGAACACATGCCTAATATATGTATATACATGTGTTTTGCTAGTAATCAACCCAGTAACAAGGATATCTAGTCGCATATGCGTGCGTTACAGACTATTGATATCAACTTGTTTATAATTGGACTAGTTGGACTTACACGATACCCATTTGAGATAACTTTCATATGAAGTAGTTTTAATCGTGTTTCCCACTTATTGAAAAGATATGCGTTACCTAATTATCTACTTAATGTTGACAATATCAGTATTTGAATGGTGTGGATTTATATATGAAAAGAGATTTAGGATAGATGCAGAAATTATATTGGTGATCTATTGGACATTTAATGCAGTGCCATGCTCCCAAAACGAACATTTTGTGTGAATCACAACATCGCATGGCACATCTATGTATATATCCTACGCAAAGCCTTCAAACAGCCGTAAGTCTTTGAGAGTCATCAAATTGTTGGCTGATTCATGAGCATGTATCCTGAGTTTGTACTACGATGCATTTACGTGCGTTTTGTGTATTGGCAGCTACTCTACCTGGCTTGGTGTCCGTTTATGTTTCACCAGGAGACTTTTCGATTGAGAACTTTTTGGCAACTAAGATGAGTCATATATTTATTTAATGTATAACTGGTAAAATGTATAAACGTGTCTAATTTTGATCATAAACTTTTGGTAGATGCATAAATATTCTAATAACATAATAACATCATTTAAAACTTAGAAAGGGACTAAAAGTTATAATTGTTAAAGCAGAGTTACAAGTTGAGAAGTTAGATAAAGGTGTAGTCTGATATGAATTGAACTGGTAGAAATGGAAATCCATTAATATTAATGTGAACGGTCAGATCACACTAGGAAGAAGTTCAAAGTAAATTTAGTTTGAGTTGGAAATGGAATAATTTGAATCTATAACTATCAAATGACTTGAAAGCACTTATCACCCAAATATGTACTAGCGTTTGAATCTAGGCGATGCGAGACGAGCTTATATCGATTTCGTCTCAATTCTATAACATATCAACACAAATAAAACTAGATATGTGAGTCTAAATTTTTTTGATAAAAAATCATTATTTTTCTACATCAATATGTATGTGACATGTGCAGCAGCAATTTTTGTGTAATTTTCAAAT
This sequence comes from Nebria ingens riversi, assembly GCA_018344505.1. Lineage (NCBI taxonomy): Eukaryota > Metazoa > Arthropoda > Insecta > Coleoptera > Carabidae > Nebria > Nebria ingens. The sequence continues at coordinate 54,393 of JADQWA010000847.1, forward strand.
AATTAATACTGAATTTTATATGTCCAGATCAGTGCATAATAAAAAATAAAATTATGTAAATTAACAAAACGGCTGGCGTGTGCCAAAATGTAAATTACAAAACATTCTAAAACGAAACAAAAAGTTAGTGACACAGAACTTGAAACTTAAAAAAGCACTTGAAAGCTTGACATTCCGGTACAATTGTTTTCCAGACCACAGACAGTTGAACTTAAAATACGTTATTCAATCTGCACTAGGAGGAACAGAGACACGAAGTAGGAACACATTAAAGTGTCACTCGAAATTCGTCTCATGTGTCAGACGAAATAGAATTTAAAAAAAAAAACGTTTCTGTAATTGAGCTAAGTTAAGCTATTACAGGAACTTAAAAAATAAATATTTTAAGCGGTTTTAAACGACAGGAAATACTACTACGAATGAAATTTTGTTTTATTCTATATACACCTATATGTATATAATTTGGGCAAAATAAGAAAATGTACTTTGAATTATTAAACATTTTTGAGGTAGTGACAAATATTTTAGAATGACGTAGACAGTTTTAATCCTAAGTTGGTCTCAATGCCCAACATCGTTCAAAATACCGCAAGGCGAGTTCGTGCAGTTTGTTATGGCTGCGAGCGCTTAAGCCTGTTGCTGAAGATAACAAACTTTGTTATACTAAGTTATTATAACACATAATATATCATTTTTAATCATGATATAAAAGTATCTGTTCGCATGATTTATACTTTAAATGTATTTATATTTTCAAGAAAATAAAGTTTATTTTATAAATGTATTTAACAAGCCAGTAACCGTTAAAAATGATAAATAAATAATGATGTATATAGGATACTTTGTGAATTGAAACCAATATTAACTTAAATTATTCCTCATTATTGCTTCAAATGCTAGTTGTACAACGGACATGAAAGTACATAGGTATTAGGTTATATTTTCTAAGCGCCAGCGCGCCTAATTCCTACATTTAGAATGTTATCATCATCAATCAGATTTCTAGATTGTGTTCGCTTTCATCGGTATGGTAACCAAGAATTGCGTAGGGTTTTGCATTAGTTCACATTAGTGAACGTAACCGCCCCAAAGCGTGTATTCCGTAAGCTTGCTGCTTGTTCAAGAAGGAACGAAAGAAAAAGAATACGACTAAGCAAAAGCGTTGAATTCTAACAACGTTGATGGATATTGATGAATTGTACCCCAGAGCAATAAAAAATAAGAAATCTTGTTGACGCATTTGCTCAAACTTAACGAATTTAATTTCGTTTATTCTCTAATTGGTTTTTTATTATTTTATAAAACAACAAAGTGCTTGTTCAATTCCGAGGAATCTGGACATAACTTTTAATATTCTATAAATTATTTCCGCATATATGTGTACGATGCAAATTTTAAAATTGTAAAATCTAAAACTATATTTTGTCATTTTTAAATTTATTGCTTCTTTATATTAAATTATAAAATGATCTTAAAATAAAAACGTTAGATTAAAATCTGTATCTGTAACGTGTTTCTTGAACAGGATATAAAAAATATATAAGGAAATTAAAAATAAAGCTAAAAAACCAAAGTAAAATTAAAATTTCAAATGTGAAAAAATTCCTCGACAAGACAAGCGCGAATGTCCGCATTTCGTATTCCAATATCCTGGTGTGCTTCGGAGCATCTTTTAATTTTAATACAGTTAGTAGCTGGAAGAGAACTGAAACACAGATGGTAGAGCCATTTTCTTTATTTTGTATAAACATCGCAAATAAGAATCAGAACGACAAACGTCACATTGCAAACGTAATGAAACTCGCGTTTTTACGATAGATAAAATAATGGTTGCTTTAATTTTCTCGTTTCGTTCATATCGTTTGAGAATTGGTTCGTTCAGACTGCTTCCTGTTAATTGTGATTAAGAATTGTCATAAAATCCACTCTACATTAATGAAATAATTAGAATTTATTGGAATGATTTGACTGTTTTAAATCTCAATTTTATTGAAGTCTTTTCCAAGATGAAGGAAGAAGTAATATAAAAAAGTAAAATGGATAAAATACAAGAAGAATCAAACCAATTACTGAAAAACATCGCAATAAACTGAAAATAGCCGAACGGACATATTGAGTATTTTTTCTAAAATTGTCGATTTTGATGCTCTATTGGTGAACATGTTGAAGAGACCACCATATGACGTCATTATAATAAACAATTTTTGAGATTTTCATCGGGTAAATCAGTGATATTTATAATAATGATATGTATGATATTTTGATAATTACAAATATTTAATGTATGCCTTTTCATTTGTTGTTAAAAATGTTAAGCAAGTTTATTTTTAATTAAAATCAAAGCATGATAAAAAAGAAAATAAAAACGCCTATAGTAGAGTGTTTTAGGTCCCTAGGAAATAATCTGTAATCTAAAAACCCAGTAAGTATTTCACTCACTCTAGCAAATGCGGTAATTTGGTGCAAAAAAGCCGTACCTTCCTGCCACTCGGTGTAAATTAGAAGCACTATTAGTTCCGACCATTTCGAAACTGTTTAATTATTTCAGTTCCGCGATACCGAAGCACCCAAACCAAGAACGGCAAAACTAGGTATATGTATGTACCTATAGGTATATAGAGCCGCTGACAACGTTCACCGTTCAAGGGATAGATAGATAGATAGATTGGAAGTTATACGGTGGCTCGTATGTGTGCGTTCACTAACCAATTACGGCGCCGTATGTTCGACAAAACGTCGACACCAGCCACCTATATATGTCTTGTTAGATGGCCATAGATTAGCTAAGCCACGTTCCTACCTTGAACCGAAATTAACTTAACTCGGGACATTGTAATTAACGAGAGAATTTGGTTTCAGTACCAGCCGTACCTATACGAAATGCAAATTTTACCCGACCTCTGGTAAACCTGAAGATTTCAACCGAATTTAATATAGTATCAATTATGAATATTGGTTATAATTATAATTTGGCACTGATATATTAATTGGAAAATTGTGTAATTGTAAAATCCTAATTAATCGGCATATAAATCACATGAATAAATATTGACATTTAACTTCTACACGAGTATTATTTTCATGATTTACAACTTAGAGACGCGTAAAGGACGGAGATGATTTTATTTTTGTTGTTTTAATGTGTACATATTGTTTAAATTTTAATAAATAAAGGATGTATTTAAACATTTTTTGTTGTGTTTCAAATCGAAATTTGATAAAAAAATCACCATTATTCGATGCTTCCTCTCCCGTAAACTCAATTGTTATTACGTTTACATAAACTATTTCCCATCGTTGCCTGTTAAAACGGCAATGTCTGTGCAACCAGCCATTACACTTACATGTCACAAATGCTTATTATAAGCATTTATTTTCGCTGCATATGTACATACCAGTGACAGATGTGAGCGTCAGGGTAAGAATGGAGACAGTGGAAATATAATGTCATCTCGATAACGTAGACAATACAAAAGGCTTTTGTAATAGCATTACTGGAAATATATTTATACGTCTACTATATAAAGTAAAAATAGAAGTGACGCAGCGTCGCACTTATCTCAGCTGTTCACTGCAATTTATACCTAAATTATATTATATTGCAGATATATCAAACTTCGTTGTATAAGAGAAGTGGTAGATTGATTAGAAAATCGTAAAGTGCGTATTTTAAATTTCAAAGTAAGACACTATATAGGCATAATATATTTAGCGTTTGAAACATGAAACTTGGAAAAGCAAATACAAACTCAGTAAAAATAAATATAAAACAAATTAAAATTCCTAAGGATTTTCAATCCAATTACTAAGTTTTTATTGGAAAATAAGGCTTTCTAATAAATTAAAACAGAGTTAACAATCACTGAAATTATTTAGTAATAAACATATTTTAGAATGTGGTAAAGAGATATCTTAAATGGTAATATTGAAAGAATGTTTATCAGAAACGTGACAGAGAATTGTGCAAATAAAAAGTTATTTATTCTGTATGTTACGTAAATAAATGATCAAACCAGAAGCGTGAGATTTCTTTTGCAAAAGAAGATATTAAAAAAAGTAAAATCAAATTCACTAATGAGACGCACATTCAAAATGCTACAGTCCTTTAAACTGTTTCATTAAGCACTTTCAAACTTCTGAAAATTGTAGCCGGCAAGAAAAACGCCACTTGACTCTTTTTTTGTAGGAATATTTTATGAGAACCGCTTAAAACTTTTCAAAAAGTTTGCGATAAAACATAAAAAATAATACGAACATCGCTGATTGTAAAATAATTTTATACCAAACAACGTAATTCTACACGTAAAATATAATAAATTTAAATTAATACCATGTTCGGCTCAATTGAAATGTTTTGAGTTGAAACCGAACAAAATATATATAACACATTTAATATGGTAAAAACATAAAAATTTCAGGCATAAAATAGTTTTAGAATAAAATATGAAGATTCACTTATGTGATATGCATTTTATTATACTATTACACGCATAGTAGGTATATGAAAGAAACAAATAACTTCAATTCCACACTGGAATCCGAAACATAAACAATACTTGACTAACATATAAAGCCAAACTATCAGTTGCATTTGCAAGTGGCAGTAAAACAAATATGTATGCTGTTGATACCACAAACATCAGTATATAATAACGACTATAGCATCTACTGACATAGACTCACAGGGTAGTCCATGCCAAACATCCGCTAGTCGCTCATCTATTCGACTATGGTGATGGCAACAGCAGTACATCCTGTGTGACAGTATTAGATTGTATCTTAGCCATTTAGCTTGCAGAGGAAACAACTGAAGAGGCTTTTCCGTTTGAAGACTTGTCAACGGAAAAGCGAGAGGAGAATCAACTAAATACATTATACGTGACAATATTTCTGATTATTTTCTTTCAAAGTTCAAACAGATAAATTGTAAATTATATTATCCCAATACTAATTACAGGATTTGTAAACATTTAAGAATAAAGTCTTCATTTTAACATAATCAAAAAATATATTAAGAGTAGTCGCAATGTTGTTCATTGAATACAATAAAATAATAAATGCGCAATGTGACCTTGAATAGATGAACAAGTATTTATGTATGTAGTAATTCATCCATTTGTAATTCGTAGTCTTTTACTCTGAACAGATATGCGCCTCTAAAGTTTTTCGGTTAAAAATGGAGTTTCGATTCAAGCATATAATAATTTCGGATAAAATAACATACGTTATGCGCAGAGGAAAGCTAAAGTTAGGCGGTGTGGAATATTGCAAATTCCTTCCTTTCAGCAAACAGTTTGCTTATAGTATATAATATAACTGTGTATGTGGGCAAGAGAAGTAATAGTCGTATTTCATCATCCTAACGGTAACCAGTGCAAAGTCTCGAGCTAGACAAAGATAAGGTGAGTCTGAAACGGTATCGTTAACCCGAATGGGTTTACATAAACATTATTGTGTTTACGAAAGAAGATTAGACTTCTTCATGGTGTATCTCATAACACAAATACAAGATGGTTATAGTTTCAATAAAAAAAGAGGCAATTTCTCCGTGCTCAACAACCCACATGAAAGAAATACGTCGAATATTATATTGCTTTTAGTAAAATGTGCAACCAGACATGTAGGTATACCGTAATGTGAAAACATTTTAAATCTAAATGATCCATGAAATGTGTTTATTTTATACTTATATATTTGTTTACTAAAATTTTAGCATAACAACATGGTGAAGCGGAATCAAATCTCTTAAGAGGTTTATAAAATATATGCAAATGACCATAATGAAAAGCGAAATTCTAAATGGCTATGACGCATAAAATTATAGATCATATGTACTATGTATATTATAAATGTACATCATTTCAATATAAATGTTTGGGAATGTATTCATCAATATGTATGTTAGCGTGATAATAACTACTCTGCTTTAGTATTCACTGGTGACAGGTTTTCGCTGGTAAGTCAACAATGACCTGTTTGAATCAACATTGGCGAAAACTTTCCTATAGTAATGCAGATTACATTACCAACATCTGTAACTACAATTTAGATGTAGTACAGGACCTAGGAGTAGCGAAAACTTTGTGAAGTGACACTTAAATATATAATTATGTTTGAACAAGTTCGTTTTCGATATAACTTGTTTAATTATAACTTTTAAGATACGAAATATAGTTTGATATTACTGCTAGTATTTCGTGCGAAATGCATATTGATGCAATTAAATATTTATTTAGCCTTATACAATTCTAATTACTAGAAGAAGATTAAGATAAATACTGAACACATTACTTTAGTTTCTTTCCCTGTGATATGTTTGGAAATTTCATCTTTATGTATTTGAAAATAAAACAAAATGCTTGCAATCGATGTTAATTATCGTGTCGCAATTACTTTAAAAGTTAAGCAATTTGATATAAACCATAATCACTAAGCTAGTTTGTATGTGATAAATCTAAGATTCTATTGCATACGATTTCTTAGGAAACTTCGGTTGAGCTCGTCGACATTTTCAGAAGAATTTCAAACCGATATGGTAAAAGTTCGATGAAGTTACCCTCGGGAGAAAAGGATACAAAACGGTTACATATTACACGACAGATAGAGATGAAGGTAAGCGCTAGAAAAATCTTATACAAGTATGTCACAAAAGAAAACCATACCATGTGTTTGCAACAAAGACCGAACGTAATAGAAAAGAAAAAGAATGTGTATGGACTGGTAGGAATGACATCTAACTAATAAACTTCGCGGAAACTTTGTATATTTGCAGGGATATTTCGATTTAAAACTGAAATTGGGAGCTTGTACAAACTTAAAAGTTTCACATGCGGAAGTTTTTACTACATCTCATTTTATCTTTGTTGTGCTAAGACAACTATATTGACAGTTTCTTGAAACTAGATGAAAAAGTTCAAGTTCATCTGTTTCTATTACAAAACCAATAACTATGGTTGTTATTTTTGTAATTGAGAATTGCTGACATTAAACTCGATATCTCAAATTTAATTCTTTGTCAGCTTCGAGTATAAAATACATTTATTGGCTTATATAGTAAAAGTATATTATTTTAAAAAGTTGACTAATTTGTACATTATCATCTCAAAATTTCCACCTATAGAGAAGTTCTAGTTAGCTATCTGCCAGATAAACATATCTACTAGATTAGTGTATCCGCGTTTTTATTCGAAGATTTAGAAAATAAAATTTAAAACTTTTAGATACATTTGTATTATCGATTAGTGTAGTTAAAATTATCATATATTTTAATTATTATTAACTATTGTTTTCCAATATTTACAGAGTTATGGTTTGTCCAAGATATAATGATGACGTAAATGACCACATCTCAGACAGTCCATATGATTGTAAAGTGTTATTTTGCTATTAAAAAGACTTACTGTATGGTTGAGGCCTGGATCCATAATGTGGTTCTTGTAATAATGGTTGTGGTCTTCCATTTGTATTTCCATCTTTAACTGTAACAAAAAGAATAAGATATGTTATTTATAATGTATATTGACCGCTTTACCTTTGCTCGATAATATTTTAATGAAATTATAAATTAGTTAAAGGATAACCGTGTGAAATTCTCAAACGAATACAGCAGTTTTAAAAGCTGCTGAATTGTTAAAAATCGCGTTTCTTACGTTGTGGATGTTTGACATATTATAAAAACGTTATTACTAAAAATTGCATAACGTAATTATAAATCTACCTGCTTTAATATTCAAAGTTTTATACAGATATATTCAGAGTTGAATATATAATACCTTGTTTCATTATACCATTTTCCGTTTGTTTTATTTAAAAAAAGATATTTGAACAATAACAACAAATATTGGAATAGAGGAATCATCAATGCATGTAATAAAATATTAAACAAAACATAAAGCTGAATGTTCCATATATATGTATGTAGCTTTGATAGAAATCATAAAAAATACAATAGGTAATAATTTTGACTAGGCATGGTGATTGTTATGAGGAAGCAGTAGCAATTTCATTTGGTTAAAGCGTCCGGTTACAATTACCGGTTTATTGCAGCAATATTTGCATCGCTATGAATTATTACTAAGCATGATGTGGGGAGTCACGCACATAACTAGCAAATTGAAACATTCAAAATTTGGCATTTTTATATATCGTTTGTTATATTGGTACTCTGATGCGAGTACGGTTTTTCATTACCAGTCCATATGCGTTTAGCGTATACTAAAGTGAATATTACGAAGTGCTAACACCTGCCAAATTGGCTGTCTTCCGCAACGACAAATTAAATAAAAAAGTAACGCTCCAACACAAGATTCTCACGAGATTTATGATTTTTCTTATAGACGACGCAACAAATGAAAAATATCGCCTGTCAGATTTACGAAAGAAGACTTGTCAAATTATAAGCTAATATTAAATTGTGCAAGAAAAAAGTTCTTGGAAATACTGTTCGAACAATTTATGAAATAACAATATTAGTTATTATTATTAATACAATCTATTCATTAAATTAAATACCAAAACTGTCATTGCCTTAAAACGTTTATGCTCAGATAAAGATTGATTGATGTCTATAATTATTATTTACTAATAGATTTTCTGTATTGTATGACATGAAATAAAAGTTAAATATATAAATCAACCACAGAAAGTTTCTTTTTTAATAGTCTCATTCCATACAATTAACTCTGAACCCTCGAAACATATAACGTAAAAATATTAGCCACGCAACTGAAAATATAACAATGCAGTTCATCATAAATATTTTATGTTTTCCTCAACAAGTATTTTCGACCATAGCCAACGGTTTTACCGGGTTTGAGTACTAAACTCGAGCACATTTCTATGGAGGAAGTAGACTATCATTCTGAGCCGGATGAATGCAGCCGAAAGAGCAAAAGTTATGAGAATGTAGAGGATGTAGCAGTAAATGTGAACGTTTCTTAAACATTAAGAACCGTATTTTCCGGTATGAATTATGTGGTAACAACTACGTCACAATCATAATACCAAAGACAAAGAGAGTGTGGTGGGTCTGAAAATAATAGCGGTATATAAATTTGGAAAATGCACCAAACGTAGTGAATAGGAATTATTTAAAATGTCAACGCATTAATATTAGTTAGGCAGGGGAAGGAATGTGTGTGTGCAATTGAGCGTTCTTTCTGTTCCGCGTGCTTTTTGATAAATTACACCATATTTATTACGGGTTTCGTGTATAAATTCAGAGTTGTCTAATGAGCGCTAAGAGAAACTGAAGCATGAAATGTGTTCTGCAGAAAACTATATATGTATATATATATATATATATATATATATATATATATATATATATATATATATATATATATATATATATATATTTATATTTATATATATATATATATATATATATATATATATATATATAAACACACACCTATTTCGTTTAGGCTTTATAGAAAATGCCATAGGCAAATCTATTGCAGAATAAAAATTTAATTTTCTAATTTCACCTTTTCATAAAATTAAAAAAAAAATTATACAGACATAGCTTCATGCCTATTCCCATATCAAATGGGGTGGCAGAAAATCGTTTTATATCCATTCGCATTTTGACAATCTTTCGCCATTTAATATATTATTAAATAAAAAGCATTAAAGCAAAGCGAAAATTAAAAGTATTGCTGCATTTGAACTATATTTGTAAACGTTATTATATTTTCAAGAGCTGGAGCATTCGTATAATTAAAACTAATGATATATAAATGGGTCGAGAATAATTTATATATTAATAGCAAGTCTTTCAGTCCCTGATAAGGGTTACATAAATGACGGCAATAAAGAATTATTATGGAAAGGTTTAAAATTGGCGAAAATTTATTCTGTTGCAAAATTGGAAATGGAATTTTTGTTAGCATGCAAAGATACTCTAAATTGTAAGAATATTTTGTTTTATATACCTAAGTGAAAATGCAAAACATTAATAAAAATTCCGACTTTAAATCTACATAGTATATAACATTTGATATGAGAAAATTTTATATGTGCATTTGTAACGAAGTTCTTCGTAGACGATATTAAAAAAAAAAAAAAAACTGACACGTTCACAAACATAAACTCAATTTTCTTTACATACATAAAGTAATGAAAGTACAACAGGAAGTGCTACTGACCATCTGTAAATAATATCTAGTTGTTAAATCGTAAAAACAGTTTATTTACTTGATAAATATTATTTATTTAGTTGACGCCGAAGCTTACCTACTTTACAAAATAAATTCTAAAAGTATTGGATTTAGAAGAAACATGCTAAAACCCTGACGCACTGGGTAAATAAATCGATCGAACAAACAGACAAAAGTCAAATGTGAGCATGTGCAAATAAACATTTACGTTTGACTTTTGGTCTGTTTTCCCTCTGTAGGATTGCAGTCTTCCCAGATATTATTAATTTTATAACTGACTTTTCCGTATATAAAATATATTATGATTATTCAGCATCTTTTTATAGTAACACTTTGACAATTATTATTCAATTTGTACAAGTTTGTTGAAATCAGTGTGAAAAGAAAAACATAAGTTAGATTGTCTTAATTTGATCTTATTTCTAAGAACGGAAAATGAAAAGAACAATTCAATAAAAAAAAAGGTCTTCTTATAAAATCAATACAAAAGATTTAATGAACCATGAGAGAAAACGAAATTAAAAATAAGCTTTCTTCTGCTATTTACGAAGTCTTGCGCAGAAAAGATTTTATTTTTATATCGCACAGATATTTATTGACAGTTGGATTTTATTGGGAATTGAATTCTGGATAACTTTGTATATATACTGTAAAAACATTGAATACATACTGTTGTTCAAAGCGCAAATATAATTTTTATTTGATCTATATAAAATGATTTTCAAATTTCATTTAATTTCCTATTTGAAGTTTAAAATGATTACAAACATGAAAAAATATGATATTCAAAAAGAAGATACTCCATGAATTTATAATATTGATTCTTAATTACCTATCGCTAAACTTAAAAATCTTTATAATCAGATGAAACCCAAATAATATAAGAAAACAAATATATTCTAGTGGATGAAAACATACAATTTGTGCAAGTGCAATTATTCAATTGCGTCTTAGAGATAGCAAAAATCACAATGTTTAAAACATAAGCGTATGCATCTTACTGTGAAAGCATATAAGAGTAATTATATCAAAAGTCTAAACATAGACAGATATTTGTATAATTACTGCTTATATTATTCATGTATACATCTTACAAAAAAGAAAATAACAGTCACTTTAAAGTTTGTTTTAAGCAATTAAATTATTCATCACATTAGCAAATAAACACTTAGGAAGTAGTAACATGTTGCGGAAAAGTGGGTCGGTTGTTTTCCACATGTGATCAACTGTAAATCATTGAAGTATTCTCAGTTTTGAAGCGCATATGAGATGACTGCATTACGCTAGATCGCAGTAAGCACTTTGTAAGTTCCAGAGCCATGAAAACCTATATAACCTTCTAATATTAAATTTAAGTGAAGTTCTCATTTGTAACCAGATGTATACGCGAACACAATTGCATTCTATGGTATCATACAAGAACGGAAACGTTATAAAGTACTTTTTCGGTGCTTCTCTGCACGGTAATGGAATATGTGATACCTTCAGTGTTTGAACCATTAAAACCTCCCATAAACAAGAAACTTTTGGTTAATCTCAAAGGATTTTTAAAAACAAGAATGTTTGAAATATAGATTTATGTGGTATGGTTTCAAATGTTCATTGTACAGGCGATATTGCAAAATGTAATATGTTTACGGGTTTTTGTGATATATAAAGCAACTGTTCCTTTTTACAATCAAAAGGGACCTAATAATGGAAATGCAACAGGTATGACTTTAGTTATGTAATCATTTAAAACCATCAATCATAACTAAAATAATGACCATTACAAAATGAGCGAATCCCGTGACAGTGTAAAATAATGAACCTATACATAGCTTAAATGAAGAAAAAATAACGACGCTCATTTTTCTGCTATCTTCGAATAGAGAATCGATTCTCAGTAAATCTCCTCATGAAATGTAAATCACTACAAGTGATCCTTCTGCGAATGGTCGGAAGTACACTCGCAACAAACATCTTTTAGCCACAAGGGCGTTCTAGTTCAGTTTTCTTGCTAGCTATGGTTTGTACGGAAGACCAATCCCGATCAGGTCTTCAGTGAGAACTGACCAACTAGTATTGGGTGAACTAGATTCTGGGGTTGGGGACCGAATGTTTGCCGTAAATAACGTTTAATAATTGAACGGGTGCAAGCATAGGTAATACCATGTATTGTGATGGATCATTTATTCAGTGTGATTCATGTAACTCAATTACCTTGACGAACGCAGTACTGGTATATTAAATTAACCACACATGTGTGTAGCATCCCTTTGTGGAGGGACTTGTACACATGTGCGTATTCGTTACCCGCACATTATCATTATAATATGGACGTTCATGTGTGTTTATGCCTCGATGTACCTGTTACATGTGATATAGTGTAGGTAACTTAGGCGTATACATTTGAATGGGTAATGCAACTGGAATTTGCCTAGACATGTATCCGATCGGACCAATAGTAATGGGATTCTATCATTATTTCATACAAATTATTTGCAATGAAATATATACATATATAAATGTAAATTTCAAAAATAATATGTCTAAAAATTCAAATAGAAAAATAATGAATAGTAAAAAATAATTTTAACCATTATCCTTGGACTTTAGGCATGCGCATATGAATACTGTATAGAAATAAATACAAAGCCATACATCAAAAATATAACACATGTTTTAATTAACAAATGTGTCTCATTCTTGTATTTATATAAAAATAAAGACATACGTGACCAGGCATAAATAATGCAATTTGAATTCAAAAGACTACAATTTTTAAAACAACAAATATATGAGACCTATTACAATTTTAATCAAATTTAATGTACATAATTTTAATAGATATTAGTTAGTAGGGAAAGCCATTCTGTTGAAATAAGCATATAACAAACAAAATAAGACAAAAATAAAGATTAAAAGCTAATTATATGAAATTAACGTCTTTTATTTCAGACTCCAAATAGAATTCGTAAATTAATTAGATTAGTACGAAAAAAAAAAACGGTTTATAATTCCATTTTATACTATAGCGCTTTCACGCTAATAAATTAAAAATTCTATTGTGTCACAAAGAAAAAATATATAATGCAAAAGTTATTTACAGACCCATGAATTAACAAACAAATTTATGTAATTTTCTATAAATTACACTTCGACTATATAGATTAAATATTTTTATAACAAATTTCCATGAACTATAATAAATAGTTTTAAATATAATGCAAGTTTGGTAACCTGTAAAATTGTAACGGGAATTGTGTAAAAACCTTTTCAGAATTTTCTCGAGAATATTCTTTCGTTGCAAACTTTTTTCATTACAGCGTCTTGTGTATCATATTTTCATGATTAAAATCGGACAGTTTTTAAATACAAGATATTAAAATATCAGCTGGTATGGGTGCACTTCAAAAGAAATTTGGAAATGAATATTGAACACGTGGCAAACAAATAATTCTTTCAAGAAAAGATGAAAAGTTGTTTAAAATTTCATAATATTTTGTTTGAATACTATGTGATGTGAATATTAGTAGCAATGACATTTAAAATTAATATTCATGTAGACGTGTTTTTTAAAAATATTTTTGTAGTGAACTAATACATTTTTTATAAGTGTTATTCTGGAAGCGGGGTGATTTGGCGGAATGCTAATTACGCCTAGAAATTATAGAACTATGTCTGATTGTAGAAAAGTAATACCTAGCCCTCATTACATTATTTATATTCAATCCAATAACGATTATATCGAACTTATTGTATACCTTAGTTCTTTGACTCTATGCATACGTAGGTCAAGTCTTATTGTTAACAAATATAAAAGTGAATTTTATTTGTATAGCTATTCCTAATGACGCTGGGCAAATAAGTACGAATTGTGTGACGCGTTGATGAAAATGAATAAATGAAAAGTGCAATTTTCTAGTTCAAGCATTTTAAATATTTACTGAAAATACGCCGGCATATATCTTCATTGTTTCTATGCTTTGGGATTGCAAGAATTTCTTCCTATTTGCAATTCTCACTTCTTAATATACCTAGTGCGTGTTCGCATTGTATTTCTTTTGAATTTTCGCTTGTTTGCATTTTTCATTTATGTAAATACAAACAGATTTTTTTTCAAAAGGTCAATGCTAATGATATTTCATTTGAATTAAGCAGTTTTTTAAATAGAACTTTAATAAAAAAAAATATTAGTTACATTTTTAAATATTTAAATATTCTCATAAAATTATTTTAAACAATTTGTACATTTTAAATCATCGTTTTTTTATTCGAACATTAAACGATCGTTCATTTCTTAATTCCCTTTAAGCTTAATCGAATTTGACACTTATTTAAAGCGCACGGCAAATGAATAACAAATTGTTACATTAATATTCCACGAAGAGTGTACTAGGGTATAGGTTTACAAAGTATTTACAAAATCTAACCACGTAATTTTCTCGGTAGCATAAGTAAATTTATTTAGGTGTCAAAATTCGTAATTCCAACAAATTGAACATACAAACATTCAAACGATCAATATCTCTAATTTAGCGATATTATTAAGCAAACGGCAGAGTGCCGGAAACTGTTTTGAAAGGATAACCACATCAGAAGGCAACGGATGTTAAATATTGTCCTTAATTAAATGACTTGTGAGTTTCTATTTTCGAGCTTTATAATCTTTAGCGTCATATGTGTGGGAAACTCGAGTATGGATTATTGAATCGTGAGAGTTACTTTATAAACGTGACTTTACAGAAAATGGAACATGAAAATGTTATTAGACCATTTGGACAACAGCTTAGTTGGTTAAAAAGTAGCTCAGGTGTTACACTTTCACACAAAAACACTAACCACAATTACGTCCTGATGGGCGGAAAGTGAATTTCGTTTTTGTTTTAGATTATGAACAAGCACGTAACAAGTATGACAATGTTTACACTGTGAAGATGGTTGATGGTTTTGGATATAGTGACAGTCAACACAGTAGCACTCCACACGACTTCTCTTCTTCGGCATTGGATGTATGTACAGTATATTAAAATACAGAAGTTGAATGATATAATTAAATCAAAATGCTTTTTGTAATAAAATTAATTATGAAGAGATCTTTATTATAAATATATACCAGTATTGTAATATCTTTAATAATTAAAGTGAACATTAATAAAGACGAAATCACATATGAGACGTAATGTATAATAGAGTGTTTGTTAGGTATTACACGAAATATTTAATATTGCGCATAAATTGCTAAAACGTCTAAATATTCTATGAAATGTGTTTGTAGTTCACGCAGCATGAACACAAATTATGAGAGTATATATTTATGAGTACATTTATGTTGAAATATCACTATTTATATATAAACAGAAATATGTTGTATAAACAAACACAATTGCATGTAAATCACATATAACATTCTATACTTTTACTATTGACATTCAGAGTGCATATATATGTGCTATATTATAGCGCAAGGTTGAAAATAGATTATTACTTCAAAAGTAATATATACAAATTGAAACAGAAAGATATATAGGAAAATCCATCAGTAAATATCAAAAGGAGTATTTTATTTAGATGTTTGTACATTTGGAGCACATATGCAAGTCGAAATAAGATATGAGTTGTTTTCCAATCTTTGGATTACGTGATAAGACACGAAAACATATCACTTCAAAACTTCACCATATTTTCAGGATTTTTAAAAATATCCTCAAACACAAACTACAAATTCCTTTTGCCATATAATAAATTGGAAGTACAGCAGAAAGGAAAATAAATTACTTAAGTTTTCCCGAGTCTCTATGTATATAATTGTCTACATCTATATAGTCGACAGTAAATATAGATTTAGTTGTAGTGTTGTCAACAACAGTATGTCAGTCGTAAGATTGTCTGGTTATTTAAATGATTGATTGAATGCATAAATTATTAAAACAACTTAACTATTAACAGAGACTTTCAAAACTCTATCATCATAACAAACTAATCATATAAAATATTTTCGTTTTGAATATATATTTAATTTACTAATTAAAATAGGACCGTAATTCGAATTTAGAACTGTGCTTACAAGGACATTAGGAAAAATAAATTGAATCCCTCTAAATCGTCGGTTACGAATTTATTTTGAAATATTCCTGGAAGTAATTGAAAGACAAGTTAGTTCTACGCTTTAGAAGTACTTATTCAAACAAATCTAAATTATATGCTTCGTCATCTCGTAATTGTTAACATTTTCTCTACTACAATCCATGATTGAAATTTTAAAACGAATTAAATGTCGACGCGAAAATGGAATCTGACGCATTATACTCTAGGGAGGTGTACCTTCGAGAAAGTTAAACGAAACTATTTTATAATGTAATTTTAAAGATCTTTATGGAAGTAGAATTTAAATGGAGTATATTTCGATGAAATTAATGAATAAGTTCATGAAGAAGTGAATGGTGAACTAAAAGTGATGCGCTTCGGAAAGGAGTGTATTTTAAAAATGTATTTGACATTGGATATCCGACCAAAGATATCGAAATGTTAAAAGCCCGCATCAGTAATGAAATAAATTTCGAAACCAAAGTAGCACATGCAAATATATATATAACTAAAACAAGGAAGTGAATTGACGTGAATTAAACTAGCGTTTCATGTTCGTTCGTTTCGTTCCTCAGTGAAAGGTTAAATTCGTGACATTTAGCAAGTAATAACCATTTAACTAACATGGCATACCAATACAACATCAACCTAACACAATAACAAGGGGAGCAGCTGCAATTGAAAATACTATTTCACAAAAAGAATGCGTCGGCGTTTGCTATCACACCATATTTTATGGCAATTTAGAAACAAAGTTATATATTTAATAAGTAGGACGTAACATTGGAGCATCTCTTAAGGGACTATTCGTATTGGTATCGAAAAAAAGGTTTTGGTCATCATTATTGAGTCGAATGAATGGTTTCCTGACTTAACTAAACTTTAGCAATTTTCAAAATAGAAAAGTTTTGAAATGTACTTTGATTCCCCCTCTTACGGAGTTAGTGGTATCACTAACGTGTATAAAACAGAAAATGTACTTGATCGTAAGAAGTTTGAAATTTTCTGCGAAAATATAAACGTTGTCACTGTTTTATAACTTGTAAAAGAAACACATTTAGAATGGTATTACATTTATAAGGCATGACGGATATATAGTTTCTTTTGCTAAATTTTAAATGCATTCTGGAAATGTTTAATTTAAAAATGTGCAAACATGAGACGACTTAGTATTTTCATTTGATTTGTAGTATTACTGTCATGTTACTTGAAAGCTCATATAATTACATAAATTAATGTCAACGTGAACATTATTAGACGTAACGCGATTAGCAATATGAAATATTCGTAATACGTTTATCAAAGCACTTGTCATATACGGTTTAGCAATTACAATGACAGTATCCACATATCAAATTGTAATTTCATTAATAATCATTCATATTCTATCTTGTAATCAGACCTTTTTGTGCATATATAGTTTGGTAATATTGTATGATTTGTTGATTTTGAACTCGCAAAATTGTGGGAATACATTCAATACTCGAAAAAATTATTTAAATTTTAAATTAAAATATAATTTAAAAATGCGATCGACTACTAATTGGATATTAATATTTACTCCTTCTCTGACTTACTCCTGAAGAAGGGTCAAGTGGTAACTGAAATGTTGATTTTCACCAAAGATAATCAGATTGATTTTCTAAAATCCCCCCCCCCCCCTTCCTACTTTTCTTAGCGTGTCTAACGCGTATATAATAATTAAATCATGTTGATTTGCCAAATAAATGCAGTGTTGAATTATTGATTAGAAATGGAAGCGATGCTTATAACACATTTATGACGGACACGGCGGATGTTTTACGATGCCGGAAATACATTAGCTGCGTGTACACATTAACCTGATGTGATAGATGATGTACGCTCAGATGCGATCGATGTATGTGTTAGCTTAACTGAGAATTTCGAAAAAAAATCCATAATTTATTATATTTTTATTGAGCCTTAGTTGTCGAGAAGATGAGTGTTAATTAATTTATGATAACAACTCTTTGGATGCGAAGTTACTTCTATGAGTATCATGTTATAAGTATATTATACCGAATCATACAAGTTGTAAATTAGGAAAAATGTTTGATGATAAACTATTTTAAAACATCGTTTTAACTCAATGCTCTATATGTACTTGGTCGACGTATCGATTTCAAATAGTATGACAACATTTAACCGCAAGAGTGTAAATTTCCTGGTACGAACCCTACAGCGAATAGATAGCGTATACGTGTGCCTTACACACACACATTACAGCATATGTTGATGGTATGCGCAGGTCTTAAATCACTAAACCGAAGATCACATCCGGTAGATACGCAAAAAAAACACCGCACATCGCTCGCGCAATTTTATAACCTGCCTTTTTGCACTTCATATATGTATTTTTTGTCCAGGCATATGATAAAAATACGTGATGTACTTTCTACTTGATCAGTACCCTCCAGATTTGGCGTAGGTACAACGGAAAGTCATTAGGTAGAAAATAAAAACAACTATAGGCTTTCCACATGAAGGAAGTGTGATAACCTGGTTTATATATATATATAATGAAATACTTCGTAAAGTATTTAAGAGTAAATTCAAAGAATATAGAAAATACTTCAACATAGAATGTAGATTTTATATACTAAACATCTCAAATAATCGTAAAAATCTTTGAAGACGGGATGCAAAGATCTTTAAGCCTTATCTGTAAAGTAGTCGTAGGTATTTTTGTTGAAAAAGAAGCAGCGGAACAGCGACAAAAATATATAGTCATGAAGTTGAATATCACTAAATCGGTACAGACATTCGATAACATTGAACGAACTTCGAAGAAACGCCTTTACCATTACACAAGTCACTTCAACGACGTGTTCTGCCATAAGAGCAAATATTCACATATTTAAATGTGCATCGGGTAACACTTTTCTCCTACGAAAATGTATCTTATTTGAATTTTAAAAGAATACCACTTAATCTTTAGAAAAATATCAGTTCACTACGTTTTTTTTTCAATTATTATTTATACTATATAATAATATCTGAGAAAAATATAGAGAGGAGTTGTAATGAGAGAAAAAATTGCAAAGAAGGAATGACAGTATTTTATTCTAAATTAGCTTGACGAGAATTTCTTTTTTTTTACTGGTGCGGAAATGAAATTTTAATAAAAGCAAACGACAAAAAATACAGTAAATACATTGAAACGTGCTCAGCTTAAAATTAATCATGTTAGCTGTCATTTGATTGATTTTATTCCTCTTTTACAGTATTTCAATTTCATGGAACTAATCCCGATATCTACCCATAAAAAGA
Organism: Nebria ingens riversi; assembly: GCA_018344505.1. Classification (NCBI taxonomy): domain Eukaryota; kingdom Metazoa; phylum Arthropoda; class Insecta; order Coleoptera; family Carabidae; genus Nebria; species Nebria ingens. Next base: position 73,913 of record JADQWA010000847.1, read on the forward strand.
GACTAAAACTGGTAAGGATTATATCTACTGCAAAAGTATCGATAAAGTTTTGCTTTGGTGTCGAAATGATGACCCCGATTTCTTAGAGGAGTATTCATTTTTCTTCACTAATATAGAAATTCAAAACATGAAATACTGTATATTATATACTGGTTGAGTTGTTGTTGAACATGTCATACGTATAGTGGGTGTGAGTTTGATGAAATGTTATGGTCACTTTGATCGATTGCCAATGGAGGAAAACAAAAGGATCATAGTTACTGAAAATGAGTGGTCGTTGTCGAAATAAATGGATGGGTTTGTTTGAGAATGAATTTCGAGAGCGGAAGGCTTTGTGTAAATGAAATATGAGAACTTTTGTGAAAGGTTGCTAAGTAAGCGAATGAAATGGAATGTTGTTATCCTCTATTAATGTGATACATATAATGTACAACAAAATGTATTTGGAAAGAAGGTTTTAAACCATCGTCTTGAATTTATTAAAAGATCTACGTACTTTTGAATACATACATACATACATACATAACTTCATGCTTATTCCCATCAAATGGGGTGACAGAAAACCCTTTACATCCATTCGCTTTTGCTGCATTTAATATATAATACATTTATCGTAGCTACACAAATATTAATATATTAATAATTGTAGTAATGACTGCATAATTCAATTTTGAAAAACAATAAATAAAATTGAACAAAACGATATAAATAACAAAAGAAAAGGTATGGTGCAGAAGTCATAAATCATGTATGTAGCGTTTTTATTTGTGTTTGAATGGTAAAGTGAAAAATTCTGCGAGCAGTAAAGTCAGAGAAATGATATATATTGAATCGATTTACAAATGATCGGTTTTTTAAAAACCCGATGCACGATGACTAGACATTGCTAAACAGCACCGAAGCAAAGCCAGGGGTGCTGCAAGTAAAAAAGAACGGGGTAAATGTTCTCAGGAAGGGCGGTCACATTCTGTGCCATTAATCAATCCACTAATCGGATTTTAGTCATCCCGGGGGTGCATTCGAGTCGTCGTTTTGTAAAAAAAAGATTAAATGTGCGCAGAGCGCGTTTTCTCTAGTATTTTTATATACAGAGTTAGGTAGGTACACAAACCCGGGTTGCATTGTGCGAGCCACCAAATCACACCAGTAATGATTTATTTACTGTTCACTCCATGCTTTTTTAATTAAGAACCAATTTAAGTTTTTCAGCGATTATTTTCTTGCTGATGCATGCTTTGCTCAACGATTTTACGGTAATAAATTATACAATTTGTCGTCTTTGTAAGAGATATTTTATAAAAACACCCGTATTCATTGAATTTTAAAGCCGCTTATAAATCAAAGCACTTTTCAATAGAAATAAATAGCAATTTCTAATTTATGTTATGTCAAATGAAATAAATACTTTTTTCTTATTGTTCTCAAAAAATCACTTTTACTTAAAGGAACTTATCAATAATTTTATGAATACAAATGCTAAAATTAACGAAAACACTGTAAGAACTGCAATTTTTAACATTTTTGATAAATACGTATTTAATAAAGAAAATTATTTCCATAAGCATAAGTTTTATGCTTTAGTAGTTTACCATTAAATTAATAATATAACTCCTAGATTTCTTTTCACTCAACAACAACAGAACTTGTATTATTAGATTGTCAGGTGAATTTATAATACAATTCACTAAAACATATAGATTTAGATATCAACCTAATAATAAAACACTCAATGAGATTGATACTCAAGAGTATCTAATCAAAGATTATAAAAAACAAATATGGATTTTTTGACAAACATTTAATAGTAAAAGTACGAATAAAATAAGAAGTGAAAAGATATCACCAGAAGATAAACATGTGCAGTTAAAAAACGTGAGAATAATAAAACATTTATTCGAGTCAGAAAAAACAAGAATTCAACATCGTATGTTGAGACCGTGTACTCTACAAATATTTCGACAGATGAAAGATTATATACGCAAAAAGAAATAGCGCGTCCTGATTGCCCTCACTCCGTTCTTGTCCATGAAGTAATAGCATTGCGCATGTGTACATCGCACGTCTACATAACCGGAGATAGAAGGAAGAGCGCGTTTTTTACAGGAAGCGTATATACAAAAAAAAAAATACTTCGCGGTAATCAGACAGAGAGGTTTTAATATTTTAAGAATTACTCTGCATTCAACATATATATGACGAAGAATTTGCGAGCTTAATTGTACTTTTGTTAGATGCTTTTAGTTCGGGTTTGAATTTTAAAAATATTTGATATAAAAAATAATTTTTGACATTTTTTAACAACAATATCAAACAAATTTAATAATAATATTCAAAATATATATTTTTGAAGTAAAATAAAGCAAAAAGTGTCTAGTACGTATTGATTTAATAGCATAGATATGAAGACCTACATTAAAATGAAATTTATTTACATTGGTATACAAATAAAAATTTAAAACTCAGATATGCCCAACTATAAATTCTATATAATTATCTGCAACGTCAAATTAAACTTCTATACCTGCTCACCTACATTTGATAATGCATAATTAATATAGCAACTAATTGTACATTATTCTAGTTTATATCAGAATTTAATTATATATAGAAATATTTTGATGATAAATTTTAATGACAAATATTCATCAATGTGAAAATATAATAAAACTATTTCGAAATATAATGCAATAATAATAATAAATACAATAGCAAATAGATTTAGGAGTCGAATTTTAAAATGAATATTTTTCGAAAAAATATTACAATCTAACTGTAATGTTTTTGAAACTTCAAACACTTCAGAAGTTTCAGTTTCATAGAAGTTATGAAGCGAACAACTAAAAATAAATAAGATTCACACTGAAGGAAGCTGCAAAAATTTAAAACATAAATCAGTCAAAATCGACAGAACTTACACCGGTAGGTGGAAATTCATATAAACTCTGCGAACGAACGAAATCGTAATATATCTAAGTGCGATGTGAAATCCCAATGGAGTGAGCAATGCATTAAATATACAAACATAATAACTATTGCAAGACGCTCTCTGTCAGAAATAGTTGCTATAATATCCGTGAAATGTAAACACTTAAGCAGCACCAACTTGAATCGGTCATTTTTAAGAGGATGACACGATTTATTAAATAAAATTTAATACATTTCAGTACAAACTATTTGGAGTTTAAAGCTACATTTTGAAGTAAATTTCGTGATTTTATTATACTTTAAAGTGTTTTGCATGAAAATATTTACAAAAAAAAAAACAAATTGATGCCACTAACATTTAAAGAGCGTTCTACTTACACTTGAAAAGGTGCCACCAACGCATTAGAGCGTCACTAATTAATATTTATGCTAATTTAGTCTGGCTAGGACTAGTGTTAATATTAGTAGTAGCTAATGTGTTAACAGTATATTATTACATATTCAAATATGCATCTAAAATAATATTTTGATTTATTTCTTGGTTTAAATTTGCGTATACGTTTGAAATTGTATTTCTATAATGAAAACTAATCCATTCAGAATAAATTTATAATTCTATACAGAAAATATTTAAAATGAATTTAGTTATATTAATTTTTGCGCTTCTGCTAAAAAGTATTTTGCGACGCATCAAAATAAAAACAAAATATTAACTAATGTAACATTTACGAGTAAAAATACGTGTGTAGCACTTCGGAAAATGAAACTATAGTAAATAATAAAAAGTTAACATTGTATAGGCAAACAAATGTCAAATTTTTTAACGTCAAAAGGTGAAGAAAATTAAATATTCATTTGTAGTGCTTGTATAATTAACAAGCTTGTAGCGTACTAAACAAAAATGTGTTATATAACCACGAGTGACGTTACACTACATACACATTTTTGCTAAGTATGACAACCCTATTATAATGTAAGGTAAATTAAAAATATAATTTTCACTGTCCCATTTTTATACCTACAAAAAATTTCGTTAGCTTAAAAAATATTACTATAAATTCATGTTGAATTATATCGTTTTAAATTAAATATATTAAAATTGTAACGTTTTTGTTTATGAATTAATATCTGCATATAATAATAAATTATCACAATATTAATTTATGAATTATTATCCAAATTGTTTATGAAAATTTAAATAAATTTATTTATGAATGTATTAACTGTTGTTTTTTTCATTTATTTGATAAAATATTATAAATGTTATTCAGCTATTTAGATTGCGTTAATAATTAAACTATTGTGTGCATACAATGGAGTTGCTGATATGGAAATAAAATTACATTTAATTTCATGTGACACTCCTAGTTCGAGTTGTTTATATTCCAAAACGAAAATCAAATATCATTTTTTTCTCTAATTATACAAATGATAGAATATAGCAAATAAAAATAATTTACGCCGAAATTAGCGTAATTTTGTAATTAGTGTATAATTAACCATAAGAAGTTAAAGATAATTAATTAATAAACGCGTCTGATGGGATAACATCCCATGGGTGTGTGGATCACATGTTGTAGAACTTACCAAATCCTCCAGTCGAATCCTTCCGAGATCAAATCACTTTAGAGTAGTGGAACACACCAGGGAAGAAAGGGATGATGGCTGACCAATGACCAGACCAGAGCCAATAGAGTTAAAGTTGATATGTCTCGTCACATCTCATCAGATCAGTATCACACGACCATCACATGATCCGTTGCAGTAGCAGTCGTTGTAAAACAGCAACCTGCACACAGTAACACACGTCAGCCATCCTTCGTTACTAAATTCGTTATTTTCTTTTGTATTTAGTATGTGTGCCTCAGCAAAGAAAATTTCGGCACCAAAGCATTAATAAAATTTGATATTAACGAGTTTTTGAAATGTGGCAATGTTTGTCTGTGTGCAGGCGACATTTTTACAAATAACATGTGCTGTTTTCTTGTTAATTTATATTAGTTGTAGGTTGGTATTAGTTATTTATAAAGAAATAAGATAATAGGTAGTAGTAGTAGATAGAGAATAGAGAAATTGTGTCTTCATTGGCTCGTCGTGATCTGTTCATGTTTTTTTTTTGTTTTTTTTGTCAATGTTGGCAGTTTTGCAATTGTGGATATTCGTGTCTTCGTATTATTTTTTTTATATTATAATGTTCTTTGTTGTATGTTTTCTCTGTGATTATTTTCTTGGTTTCTTCACTTCTATTTTTGTTTCACTGATTTTGTTCAAGCAAACACACAATTATGCAAATATATTCATAAGACTCCTTAGTTTAATGAAATTCAAATCAGAGCTGATCTTTCCACTTTTTAATAATCAGATTAAACGGATGTTATTTTATTCTAGATTTAAGGCTTATTATAGTTTTTAGTTACGCCACAGTTAAGTGGAACTTAAATCTGTTGTATTTTATCAATAAAATGTTATTCATAAATAAGTGTTGTTTAAATATTCTTATTGGTACAAGGATTAATATATTAATGTTTAAGTTCGTTTTATATCAACAAATAAAATTATTTAAAGCCGCCTTAGCGTTAAGTGTAGTGCAACTTGTAAAGCGGTAAATATAATACATATCGGAGTACAAGTTACCATGTGCAATGTTTAAAATGTCCAGTGCTCCGACTGATATTATAAACGCCCTTAAACTTATAATTTAGTGTAAAATATCTTATGAATAAAGTTATTGATGAAACCTGTAATAAATAACATAATAAATTGTATGATACATATACTAACGTCCGGTTTGCAGAAAGGTTCGTCAAACATTACCATACCAACAGTCCGCCAAATATCAAAAGTGTATACTAATTTTATCCTTGATGGACTCTGTCAAATAACTGACACTTTGTGAATACTTGACGAGCCTTTCTGCAACTGGGCATAAATGTAAAAGTGTACTAAATATATAAAATATTCATTACGTAGATTGTTTAATAATTTATTTATTAAATTAAACAACTGCATCAAAAAACAATACCTTTAAAACATAGCTTGACTTGACATGAGTTAATTGCCTATAAATATTTAACTTTAGATTTAAATTTGGTTCATTGCTGCTTTGAATATAACACAAATGTGTTTATTTCATGACGAAAATTAGGTATAATTTGCTAAAAATGGTTAAATGTTGATTCATTCTCATAATTGGGTATCATAAACTTATTGTAAACAGACAAACGTATGCGCAAGTAATTATCTCTAGGCTAGTAGTTGTGAATAAACAATCATTATTTATGTGAGGATTTTAAAACGCTGAATGTAAATCATGTATAGAATCACTATTCAATAGCAAATACATGTTCAATATGACTTGCGTCAGTTTTAATTAAAAATGAATCCAGATAATGTGTAAAAAATGGATATCTATAATTCATAAGCTTATTTTAGTAATATGACAGAATTCGAATATTAAACGATATATCAAAAACAGCAGTGGTGAGTAATTTAATATCCGGTGGTATAAAAATCACCAATGACAAATAGCTGGTACGAAATTCAGCCTGAAGAATTATTATCAGTTATTTTTCTTAACGTGCATCAGTGAAGCTCTGTAAGAGCAGAAATGATGGAACTTGCCGACGTTCTACTTCGTGTTAAATTACTTCAATTCATATAAGTCGAATTCATTGCTATACCGAAATTGCTACCATTTTCTCGAAATAATTGCGAAGTAAGATAACGTCGATAGCACTAGGATCGTATTAAAACTATTTTTTGTTCACAATTTATAGAGGAATCAGAAAATTGGATACTGAAAAAAGGCATCTAAGTGATTTATATATGTATACTAAGAAGAGTGATAAGTATTAAAATATATATTTACTACAGTTATAAATATATAACTGTGTGATTGTGTTAAGCATATATGTATGTGTACCAACTCCAAAAATATGTCTTTCAATGTAGTAACTTGATTACTTCCCAAAGCTTAAATGTTCTTGTAGGAATTAGTAAAGCGTACGTATGTTTATCCTACTGAGTAAATCTTTCAGTCGTCTGAGGCAGTGCCAAAAATGAACTTACTAATTTTGGTAGTGCCTATATTATAGATATAATTTCACCAAGCAATAGGACAAATACAAAAATATTTCAGTTCTAAAATAGCAACAAATACAGACAATTTGATCCAAACGCGTCCATTGCCCATTCCGTAACGAAATCCAATCTCAACAAATTTCCATCCATATTCACAACTTATATTATGTATGTGACATTCTATTTAAAACTAATCAAAGTACAGTAATCCTTCTCTATTCACGGTTTTGTGTATTTAATAACAAAAAATTCTTGCGATAAAAATGCTACTCTGCCATTTCGGTATTTGCGGCATTTCTCAGGAGCGAAAGACTACTGAAGAAATTCCATACATCAACTCACAAACAAGTAGGTAAATAACGTATAACTTAATTAAAACAAGATACCCCAGTAACTGCTGACTGAAATATTCAGCACCTACCTATATACTTTATTGTACCAAGGTGTTACTTAAATTCCCAGAATTCTACACTACAAGTTGAAATTAAAACCCGAGCAAGGAATATAATTTGTACACTCATTCCCAGGGGTATAATACTTGCACAAAATGTGTATTTGTATAAAAAAGAAAACAGGCAAAGGTTTTAGTTATAGTTAGACGTAGTTTTATTTTTTTTACATTTTCTCGCGAAGACTATGCGTAAAATGTATGAAATAAACGATGGACCAATAAAGTATTATGAAATTAATTAAATTTGGCAAACTCTCTCTCGTAAGCCATGGACATCCACCAGTACCACTATATAATATCTTCTCCGTGTCGTGTGTTTTCTTGTGATTACCGGATTATCTTACATAATTAATGTTCATATCTGTCGTTTGTGTCGTCGGTTTGATGATAAACACCTGACTTCCATTATGCATCCACCGATAAATTAGATAATAGAAATTTCCGTGACAATCTGGTGCTTATGGCACAAGCTCAGCAAGTTTATCTCCAGGAGAAATCTTGTTGACTAAGTTATTATATCCTAATTAATTACTAATCAGATTCCTATTAATTGAATGGATTTGATTAAAAATGTATAGAAAACAATTTATATAATTAAAATCTTTCGAGGTTTTACCAGGAATGTTAATTTTTTAAATAAATATATTTTGCAGATAATATTAATTTTTAAAGTTAATTACAGAAACTTTTAGCGTAGCAAGTTTTTCTATATGCATAAAAACGCTGACAAAAAATATTTTTGCGAGATATTAATTGATAATTACAGGATAAGATCGATCAAAAACATGACGGGAAATCTTTCTGTAGCTGCGGGGCGGAGCATTACATTTAAGTTTGTGGTATCGATTCGTTTAACTACCGCATAACATTTATAATTGTCCTAATAATATATAAATTTGGATACATTACGCTGTCATTCATTATTTTCAATAGTTCAATGTTTATACAAGCGTTTTATCATAATTCCGATATACCAAAACCCAAATGCTATAACCACTTTTGTATATATTTAATTTACGTTCTGGTGATTCAGATTATTTAATATGTAAATAACATTAAAATCATATCGATAAATGTAGTTTTATATAATAGATAAAGCCCTGATTTTAAAACTGCGTTAACTGGGAAAATAGATAAATAAACTACAATTTTTTAATAAGTAAACATCTGTTATCAGTCGTAAATTCAGACACTCCACATTTCGAAACCAATAAACCTGATACATTGTACCACACCTAAAATAATAAAATGGACCATTAAAACATTAATTACAAGCTTAGTAGACGCAATTCTCTTGTTTTAGCGAAAGAAAACTTCAATATAGACTTAGATTAGCATTTAAGTAATACACATAAGTATTCTTTGATCTTACATGGTACAGGCTGTTCGGAATAGCTTGAACCGCAATATGTGCGGAAGAAAGTATGAACTTTGACTATGATAGAAAAGAAAAACAAGAATAAAGAATATAAACAGTATATCTATTGCACACTGAACGGTGGTCTTCTGCGCACTTAAAAGTCGCGGTTCAAGCTATTCCGAGCTGCCTGTACTTTTTAAACTATACAGACATACCTGACCGCTATTTTACAGAATACAGAATAAAATTATTGGGAGATATACACAATTGTATAATAAATTACATTTGATGTATTTCATTGTACAATTGTTTCATTTATATTACAATAGTGTACCTAGTTGGATGACAATTCAAAATATTGTAATATAATTTTCTATCCGCGAGGCATGTGCGATATTAAATGTGTTATTTATTTTGGCATTTCAATTTGCGTATGAAATACAAAAAAAAAATGCCAGCTTTGCTTTTTCGCGTATACTAATTGATTTAAGCTGTTTTTATTTTAAAATTTACTGTTTGACGTATGTTTGACATTTATTTTCAATGTTTTTAGTGATCTTGTCAAAATTATAATTCTGTATAAATTATTTATCTGGACGACAAAAATGATTTATTACAGAAAATCTTGTCTGCAGTAGAAAATTGTTCCCTGTGTAGAAAATATGATGCTGTAAGGATGAGCTGAAGATATAAAGAAAAAGTAATTTCTTTGCTATTCATGTAACTTGTATTCTAGAAAGTAGTATATATTCATTTCATAACTAATCTTATAAAGTCAAATCGAATCATATGAATATAGTAGGAATACTGTTGCAGATGTGCACGAAACTTAAATATACAAATGTAAATGAGTTATATGTGGCTCGTGATGAAAACTTCGGCAAATGAAGGATGGGAACGGGATTCGGGATGTGATCTAACGCGACTCCAACGTTTGGACGGCTGTGGAGTGTGTAATTAAGTTAAATGTAACTCGTGCATTCTAGAGCCTGGCACAAGCACGTACGTGTGATTTCTATCTCTCTAGTGGTATTTCGTTTTTGCCCTCTAGAAGTTTTCTAGTGTGACTGTGCCGAGAAATGTTACAAAAAATACACCGCGTCGTAATTGAAAATGTTCGTTGTTTAATTTATATGCTACTGTATGCACGCACTTTAGCACTATATGCATGGCAGCGTGACGTCATTTTAATATCTTTCATGTTTTCTTGTAAGAGTATTCATGACTGCATGCCACTGATGGAATAAAAGTATTAAGAAATCAAATTAAGTTTATATGATACAAGAAATCATTTTGAAGAAAATAACTTGTGAAAGTCAAGCTTAAAATCCTTGTAATGGTATATTAGAGTTTTAAGAGGTCACTTCCCAAACGATGTAATAAACTTGGTACATGATTCTGCTTACGCTTGATAAACACCAGTCGTAAATTGAGGATTGTAAAGTTCGCAAGCTTAAATACATCGCAACCAAGACTTGTAAAATATGAAACTCAAACTCAAACTAAAACAATTCCACCTTGAAAACAACCAGACATTGACTTCTCCAACACAACTAGACTTATAATTATTTACGCGGTATAGTAAGGTCGACATAGGAAATAATGGTTAAAAATGATAAAAAGAAAGAATGGTTTGCTGGTGAAGTTTCGTGTACAAGACCAAAAAGGAAAAGTGCTTTTCTGTGTTACAATGAAACAAATAAAACACTCTACACAGCACCGATGTAACGCAAGAAATGTTTAAAATTTCCATATAGCAGAATAAGCTTGTAAACTATTCGTCTTGCACAATTTGTTCATGGACATACAGCCCCGGGTGCAATTTATCCTCTGACAATTCATATTGAAATTTTATTACTTACATGCATTCTAGCGACAACAAAACAAACTATCAGAGGGTCGTACCAACCGAGCAAACTAAACCTTTACTTTTAAGAACAAGCCAAAAGCACATAAGGGACAGAAAATCAACACTTTTATGTTTTGCCACGTAAATGCGCACGCATGGAAAAATATAGTGGAAACCCAACACCAAATAGGATCCAGAACATTATTTCGACTTGTGTTAAAAGAAATATTTATTTTAAAAATGTACTCTTTACCTATGCAGGTACTTCGCACATTTATGTTCTTGAACCTAAATAACAACAAAATAATTCGGTGCCAAACATTTTCGTATTCTCCAGTAACTACTGTAATTAGAATCACTACCACAGAAGTGATAAGTAATCCTCTATTCATGTAATGGTAACGCTACACACTCTGAAGTTGTAAATGTAGTTTGTATCAGATTTAAAATTAAAATTTAAGTTCCAAACAAATAAAACCTATAATCAGGACTCTTGGACAATACTCCCCTAGTTGTTTGCGAGACCCTAACGAGAATGAACATCAGCCGTAGGTAGCTGCTTGTAATTAAGATTAAAATTATACAGGATTAACGTAGGCGAACCCAAAGATGGCTGTTAGATATTATGGGTTATTCAACTGTTATCAGTACGAGAGAAGCGATGACAAAATTACATAGCGCGATATTACATTAATGATTGCATTACTTAAACGCCAACACCACTTCACCGCTAACTTCATTCCCTATTAAAATATCTATTCATTTTATTTATCCACTTTAGCCTCATAAAAAACTATAAATTATAACTGATTTATCTTCAAGATTCATCAGTTTATATACCGTAGCAGTATTCCAAGATTAATCAGTGAATTATATATGGTGGTTCTATATACAACATAGCAAAGTATATATTTAAAATTACGTATAGGTGTTTCAATGGTCGAAGTACTTATTGAGAAATCTAATAAGTACTTCTAATGCCAGTGTATAAGTAAGAAAATTAGTACGAATACAATTTTACAAGCGATTTGATGACATGATCTAAATAGCACGATTTTTAACCAAAGCAATATTAAATCCGTTTAGTAAATATGAAAACAAGAACTGTTGAACCTATAGGCCCTCAGCGATGATTGGTTAGTACGGGATGGGTTTGCTAAGTCTATATATGACTGATCTACCGGTCGTAATACCTAAAGCCTGTAGAGTTGTTGGTGTATGCTAAAACCCGAGCCAACTCTGGTAGGTTAAAGACGTAACGATTACGAAGATGATCATGAAGTAGAAGGCCTGAAGCGTGTTATTCATGTACACTGGTTGTTCTAAACTAAATCCCCATGAACCGTATACGTCGTGTAGTACGACGATCTTAGAAATATGTTCTGTATCTTTATCTTATAATCTGTTCTAAAAAGTGTTTTTCATAGAACATTTGAAAATGATGCGCGATATATAATTGTAATTACAAAATTGTGTATAAGATTAAATTGTGGTAATTAAATATATTTTCCACAATAACAGTAAACAGCAGGAAATAAATTAGTTTTTATATAAATGAATAAAACATAAATAGGTTATTGCAGTCAAATATATCAAAATAGACTATGTAATGAGTTTTCCTCCCAGTTTAGGTATTCTTTTCAAAGAAACGCAAACTCAATATTTTAGCTGGAGATATCAGATGGCGTTTAGAACCTGACACTTACTAAACTCAAATTCGATTCAAGCAGAAGTTTGATACTGCATTCCGTCGGAGGGATGGTGGTCTGACGGTGAATTCTATGCTATCATATATCACCAAACACTCACGGACGCATATCGATTTATAAGTATATGCGCGTAGGTGGATTTAAACACACATCACTCGATCACTATTGTCCGTACAACTGAACATAAAACGCATATACCTATATAACAAATTGAATAAAATGTATGACTGAATTCGAATTCCAACCTTTTTTATTCAGATAAATCGAATAAAACATGTTCGTGCGAATACTGCGTTAATGAATTTGAAAATTTCATTATTAGATTACCTGTATTTAAATCCTTTTAACTCTAATTTGATTTAGTGTAAAAATAGAAGACAATACATATATGAAATATTGAGAAATAATAGAATTATAATTTTCTGATAAAACATTTTAATACCTAATAGAATTAATTTATTTTATATTTCGTATAAAATTGTTACTACGAAAGTTAAACCGATTGTTAAACGTTGGCGAATAAAACCACTACAAAGACTAACCGCAAATATAAAGACTTTACAGTTTCTCCAGGGGAGGTGCAAACCAGCGGGTACATTGTAAACGAATGGCCATAAGGTTAGACCAGTCAAAATGTCATCACCTAACAACTCGGCTAAAAATTACCCGTTGTTACCGTTAAAAGGCGGAGACAAATGAATCGAGTTACAGTTGAAATTGATAGTCTCATCCGGAGGCCATTGTTGTCATGAACCTAACGTTCTTATACAAAGAAGAAGACACCTACACCCACACATATCCTAGAAGATATGTGAAACTGAGCACCAATCTTTTTCTTTGTGTTCGCAGTTCTCCTGTATCTCATATTCTTTTTTAACCTGACACTGCCACATGAATGTAGGTATAAACGACGCACTGAATTCTATATATTTTTTTTGCCAGAAAGATAAAAAGCCGGAAGAGATGAATGACGCGAATAAACCGCGTAATTTACGGTATTCTCCCTCACCTAATTTATCGCATTTGTAATATACCCATTTCTGTTTCCTTTCTAACACTGCCACGGTTCTTTTTGTTTCATTAAAAAAACATGATGAACTCGTTTTTAAATATTAATTTTGATTTTATGATAACAGTATTTATGTACAGAAAATTATAAAAGCAAATTCAACTCATAAAAAAAACTGTTTTATATGAAACAATGAAGCGAATCAGTTTGCAACGAAAATTGTCAAAAGACATGAAGGAGATTGTGAGATAAGTAATAAAACCCATATTTTCATTTATTTTCAAAGCAACCAGTTATTCATGTATTGAATCAAAGAGATTTACAATGCATACAAACTAAAACACTACATAAAATATAAACTTTTATAGCTAACTGATGCCAATTTATATTCTTTGCGTTTAGTACAACATAGCCTGACGAATCAAATAATAAATAATTTTTGACAGTTGATACATACTAGTACAAGTATTCATGGAACATCCCAGTTGCTATTTTTAAATGTTACGAGAAAGCTGCTCTTCAGCTCTATACGTGACATACACAAAAAAGAAATAAAACTCTCTGAGACGTAGAAAAATAGTTCAATTTTCAATATCTGAAAATTCGTTATCCTGTTAAAGCACTGCCATCTTTATTTCAACCACTATGGTTTATCATCAACTTCGAGAAAAGTGCCTACATTCAATTTTCTTTAGAATCTTTTCGGCTTGCGATTATAATTGAAAATAAAACGGTTTAGGAAATCCGTTTATACCTGTATACCTACGTTTTCAATGCGTGTATGTATGCGCGTGTGTAGTTTATATAACATTCAGTGAGGTTTATAAAAATATTCGCTTAAAGCAAAACTGCATCATATGTATATATATATATATTCTTTTGAAAGAGTTACGCTTAAATAAATCCACACATATACAAAGCTTGATAGAAGAATATCAAAGTACAATACACTAGTGCTGTTTTTCTATTTTTATTTTATAATATTATAGAAACATGCATACATAGTTTCATGGCTATTCCCATCCAATGGGGTGGCAGAAAACCCTTTACATCCATGCACATCTTAACAATTTTTCACCATACACGCTCTTCTATTCCGCTTGCTTAAAACTTTTCTTTCGCGCAATTCATTCTCAATCATATATAACCACTTATTGCGAGGACGACTCCTCATTGTCACATCCTTTTATGTTTGGTTTGCCAAACCCAACACTCACTCCTTTACATGTACGCTGGAATCAGTAATACACGCATAACCTTGTATCCTAAGAAATGCTAAAAATTCTCGCAAACATCCACCAAAACCGTATAACCCAAATAATAAATCACAAATTTCTATACCTCTGTGGTGCAAACTAAACACTTCTTTATTTGAATATGAAGATTCTTAATCCAAATATTGAAAACATAACCATTGCATTGAAAAGTATTTTTCTGTAAAACACTGCAAAAATAAATGGCACCAATTCATTAGCTAAGTGCCACTTTCTGCAGAAAACTCGTGCGAAGAGTGCGAATTGACTACTTAGAGGAGAACATAATACTTATTTAGTGAACACTAAAAACAGCTGTGGAAACTCAATTTAGAACGCGGACTATTCTCCAATATACATCTGAATGGAAAACGTTATTTGAATACCAGCAACACATAGCAGAACCAATTAAATTACATTGATATCGACTAGAATACGACTTATAAAATACAAACTCTCAATAAGACCAACAACTTAAATCTTGTTCACGAGCCTAGACATAAAAGGACATTGGAAATCAGTATATGTATAAACAAAATCCAATTTATTTTTTATTCCATTAATACCTTTGGAAATGATTCATAAAAAGCCATATAGAAACTAAAACGGCACGTCCTTATCAAAACTGAAGCTTTGCAAATCGAATTTTAATTCAAAAAGATTTGTCTTTCAAGTGTTACGCAGATAGACATGTTCTCGAAAACCATTTCTTCAGAATTGTTCATTTAAGTCGAAAGTAATACTCTTTCTTTGAACCCAGTGACCATTGGACACGTACTGGTCATTCTTTGTATGCTTACTATTGAACCGAAAAGCACATTCTTTCCTTTAACAACTTAACGAATTCTTTTATCATTATAATCTCCATCCAATAAAGGTTTCGTGAACTGACTATTAACAAACTCTAAATGAAATAAACTCATTTAAACGAGTACTCAGTTTGAAATTGCAATTTGGAAAATTACTCAAATCACACTCAGATAAAACAATCGAACACACCTAGTGAATGTGAATATTACTCTAAACATCTACTCCTTTTTAAATCCCAAATACTAACAGAAGATATGGTAGAATATTTAGGTACTGGCTTGAAAGAAAAGGTTACACTAAAAATAAATCCACGTTCAACTTTTCTATACGTTATAACTTACAACCCTCTAAAATCAAAAACTACTCTAAAATAGCGTTGCCTCCTCCCCCAAAAATTTCCGCGCACATGTTCTATCTTTTTCGGTAACATCGTCAGTAAACGAGTAAAGAGATGTGCTCCTCTTTACAGTGATGATACCGCGTCTAGGACAGAAGCGAGTACCATTACATGAACCCACCAGCGATCCAATAGCGACTCGTGAACATGCAATACATTTTAGCCGTCCCTAAAGGCTGTTCTATAACCACACGTACGTCTACGATTATACCGCGGGTCTAGTAGTTAAAGTTAAGATTATTAAAGAAGTATAACGTTTTATGCGAGTTTTGATTGCGGTACGCGTAAAATGAAATTGGGTCATTTTTGCAGCGATATTTAACTAAAAATGATGACGAGTTAGTTTAGTTTAACAGGTGTTATTATTCTCTTGCTGATTGTAATATAATCAGCTTTAGATATCTACAATGTTTGCGTAGCTTTGAGAATAACATAACTATATAGCAAACTAATAAAGCTTTGGGGAGTTGATTGTATACATTATCTTTTAGTGATTTAGTTTGTGGCCCACTTTGATTAGACGTATTCTTGACAAGTTTCAGGATTTACTGATTAAAACTCTCTTCTTGTAGTATTTTTTTTTATTTAACAATGCTTCACAAAGTTGTGTAAAATATAAGCCCAATGACGTATAGATAAGTAATTATTAATATCGGACGTTTTAGTTTTTCAGAATATTATTAATATTGCCAATTAAAACAATTTATATTATTATTTATTTTATGATAAAAACGGTCATAAATTTCTGTATTTTTAAATAATTTAATAAATGTTTAAAATAATTATGACTTTTTATTTTCATACGATAAGAAAATAATAAAAGGTATAATTAATGAAGTTTCTATCAAAAAAACGATTTAAATTAAGATTTAGTAGTATTATTTTGGCTGGCGCTTTATGCAGGAGAAAATTCGGAATATATATAATATGTTAGTATTGGCGCTCTTTTTTTGTCGCATTTTATCACTGCGCATCCGACCTTGACGCGCAAGAATAATCGTGTTGAACTGTACTTGACACCTCTAGACTTTGAACTAAATCTGGGTACTTTTAAAAAGAATTATGTCTTTGTAAAATACATTTTACGATAGAGAGAAAGGCAAACTGATGCCGTGTTTAAAATGTTTGAGTTTATTGGTTCGTGCGGAGATTCGTTCGTGAATTTATAAACCGTTATTTTAAATATTGATATTGTGTTTCTTGTATATAAAAATCAATACCGTTTCGCATAAGAACCACTATAGATAAAGTAAACGATATAAAAAACATGGATATTTATTGACGATATTCAAAGTTTATGGCAATTACTTTTAGGTGCAAATACACTAAATTGAATTTAGGTCAATGGTTGTTGTAGTTGTCTTTAAATAAATTAAAATTGCGTTATGTAAATTTTACTAAAACGGAGTCCATATTTGTTTAACAAGATATGTTTGCACCACTATATGGTTTTTTTTTTTAAATAAAAATATCAAGTGTTTTTATATAGGTACCGTGTGTGCGGCGGCTGTTGATAAAATAACACGTATATACCTGACATCATTTCACCTGTCGCTTTGAAGTAAATTCGAGTTTGCGACGATATAAAGAAACGCGTGAAAAATTGTCAGGTAAAAATACGGAAAATACCTCATAACACTTTATCGTAAACATAATACGCAACCATGACTTAGTAAAACCGTTAATTTATCAAAGAAACCGTTGGTATTAATTATTAGGTGAATACGCGAAGTGATAACACTCCAACGATTATGTCTTATTAGTTTAAGATATTATCATAGAATTAAATTAGAAAACAAATTATTTAAGATTTACTTAGAAGCTTTTGAGACCAGAACAAATAATGGTTATAATTATAACGCATCAAACAAATTCGTACAAAGAATATTTGATTTATGAATTAACGGTTGACAAAAATGAAATACGAATGAGACATAATTAGTTCTATTTGGCCGAGTTATATAACTTAAAAAATGCAGACGAAATATATTCTCGGGTAATAAAGACTCAAATACAAATAGATAGCGATCTGTTATGTCAAAGTGAATATTAATAAATTTAATTCTAACAAGATGCTAGGCTATAACTATGTCTGGAACTTGGTCAATATATAAAAAAAATGTGTTGAAGCAAAAAATACATTTGTTATATAGAAATACAGTATTTAAAACAATGATTATTATTTATACAAAATTCACTTCTATATATAATATTTTAAAGCAGTATTTATATAATAATTGTTTTTTAAATTACAAATCGATTTGAATCACAACGACGCGCTTTCTAATGTATGAATATAAATTAAATAAATTGCCCTAAAAACAAATCTCAATGTAGTAACGAGTTAGATCAACAACACTTTCCAATAGTATTATTTCGCGAAAATCGCTGAACAACCGTATCGATAAACCTAATTTTTTAACGTCAAATGTAATTGATTATCCAACAAAAAAATGGTATGAATAAAAATGTATTAAAATCCTTATTTGTTGTAAAAAACAGTACTTGGTTTGTAAATAGAAAGTTTTCTAATATATGTATTTATTTAAAACTACGAAAAATGGAGTGAAAATTAATGTTTTTTGTGTATGTGTTTATATCTGATATTAATAGTATTAAAAGTACATTAATTGAAAAATGAATTAAATGAAGAAAAAAACTGTTACTCACAAAATGAAGTCATGTTCAAAATTGTACGGACGCAACCATAGTGCCGGTACTCACCTGTAATAAAGAAATACATGATTTAATAAATAAAAAAAAACATGGTTAAGATAAATTTGAAATAAATAGCGTTAAATCTGTAGTGGAGAAAGTGCTATGTTTGAAAATAATACACAAATTTTTTATTTGTGTTCGAGAATTTTTTAAAAATTACTTAATATAAATCCATAGTTAGATAATGGTTTTTGAAATAATGTAATCGAATACATTTTGGGAACATATGCATTAAAGTATCAAATAAGCTTTTAAAATCAGTTTATTTATTTTTAATCACGCAACAGATTTAAAAAAATACATTATCTCCGTCACAAATAGCATCAAAGGCTAAAATTATAATAACTAAAAAAATAAACGCTGTGCAAACACAGTACAAACGCGTTGATATTCTAAAAAATATATAAGTAAAGATTCCATTTCAATATTTATGTTGTCAGTCATTAATATACTAATCATACCATTCTAACCAATTACGATATTTTTAAAACTTTGTAGAATATGTATTACTGCTTAAAAAACCTTATTGTTGCAAATGTATTGTTATAAAATTAATAAATTCAAACAAAAACAACAAAGTCTAAAAGAATTCACATGATAGCACTTCAATTATTTTTTTTCTGGTTCTACAGCAACCAGATGTGTTTTTGTGATGGAAGTTGAATTAGAATTGACTGAATCTCGTTTAAGTTTAATGCGGATAAAGCGGTCAGAGTCACTTTAAAATTTCACGCATCAGCTGCAACATCCGGATTGGATTTTTGGTTAAACTTTACACTTTAACTAACAAAGTTTCATTGTAAAAAATTTAACTATTTTATGAATGCTAAAAGAAATTATTTCTTTTAATCATTGTAAATATTATTAAATATATACACTTTTCAAAGATATTTGTATAAAATGTAAATATAATATACGAAAATAGATATATATTTATATTTCACCAAATATAATTTTCATATTTATAAATTACTCAAGAGTATAGAATGTTGTATTTCCCTCACCTCTTAAAATTGAAATATATATACTCCCTTACAACAAGGTGATAAAAATAAATTTAAGTATTAAATATTAAAGTCCTGTACGATTTATAACGTTCATGCACCCCTCGTCTATAAATTAGGTGACGTGATATGTTTTGCTCAACAGTAAAACATATCCAGAGATACAAAGAGCCACAAATAAGACAGATTTTAGATGTGAATGTATATCTTCGCTAGAGAAGTGTCAAATATAAATAAAAATACGAGACAAGCATAAGAAACATAGCGGACATCATGTGCTGGTGTGTATCTGGAAAGGTTCTCGCAAATACATATATCGCGCGCATCAAATATGAAAACAAACCGGAAACCAAGTGAGATAAAATATTATATAAATAGCCGGTGGCTTCGCTGATGGTTGTTTCAAAGGAAATAAACTTGGCTTCCTTGTACTACAGTTACAAACAGAATTGGATGAATGTGTTTGTATGCACAAAAAAATAATTAATTGTTTACTGTTATACTTTTTACAGAATATAATATGATTTAAATCATACACTTATAATTTAATTTATGTAAAATAACATTGTTAATTGGAAGTAATCTTCAAGTATAACATTCCGAGTATTAGTTTTTATATTTTCCAAAGTTTCTCCTCACAATCAAATAAACATATATTATATTTCCGTTACTCGACCAGTCTCCAGAAAGAAACGCGATTTTTACGCAGAAGCTATAGCATAATTAAGTTACTAGAGCAGAAACTATAGAATGTAATTTAGTAGCTACAATTATCGTGTAGTAATTAAATAACACCTCACGCGCTTTTTACAACGTTTTAGTGTGACATAGAAACAAATTTACATAATGAATACGTAATAGATTACAACTAGAGATGTAAATGGCGTTTATAGTCTAGGATTTCAAATGATATATACCAAAATAACAATAGAATATTAACGTAATTCAGTGCAGATTTAGTTTTCAGCTTATCTCTCACGAAAAAGCCTATGGCGGCCTTACAGGATTGTCTTCCCCGAATTACACCAAACCTTAACGCGTACAGAATTATATGACGAAGTCAACTAGGTCGAACGGCTTGAGTAAAACAACGACGTGCAAACGCTACGTTATCTAAGTCATTGGACGTGTCGTTGTTGGTAAAGTAGAACGAAAAGTAAAAATTTAGTAACATAAAATCTCTTATCATTAATCTATTGTTCGTAATATCTTATTTACAACTTGGTTAATAAATAATTAGCTGCAACGTGTATTTGAACTGTCAAATATAGTTGATAAGATGAAAAAAGAAATCACTAGTATATTTGTTTGCTTGACTGGCAATGATCTATTTATACGTTTGCTAGTTTCTCTGTAATACGACCGATGTTAATGATGGATGGATTTTAGCGATGGCAAATGAGTCTAAATTCTTTTAGTTCTAAACTTAGATTGAACCTATACAGTTTCAGCACATCACTCAAACGTTATGTTTGATCAA
Source organism: Nebria ingens riversi (assembly GCA_018344505.1). Lineage (NCBI taxonomy): Eukaryota > Metazoa > Arthropoda > Insecta > Coleoptera > Carabidae > Nebria > Nebria ingens. The sequence continues at coordinate 94,958 of JADQWA010000847.1, forward strand.
ACTAGAAAATAATTATGATTATAATTTGATCGTCATGACAGTCAAAATTTAATATAATAATTTAACAAAGAAAAATAATAATTTAGCTCACGATAGTATAAAAATTCAAATTTGATGTGTAGCAATGCACTACAACCGAAAAGACAATGTGAAAAATAAAAACAGAAAGGAATCGGAGAAGGGGAAAAATTTATTGCACCGAAGTCATTTACGAAAGCGTTGATGAAAAATGTATTTTGGTAAATTTAAACGAAATTCGTATGCGCTGGGTGTCAGCTGAGTTGGTAATAGACACGCTTTCTTTTGTTATAGATCGCAGACGTGAGAAAGATTCACAAAAGATGGTAGGATTCAGACATGTGTGTGATCACGAAATCAAATGTTGGTTTCCTGAGCGACGCAAGATATTTCATAAAATCCAAAAGCAGCTATTGTTGAAAATGTCTCATATATACATACATATATATATATATATATATATATATATATATATATATTATATATATATATATATATATATATATATATATATATATATATATACATATATATATATATATATATATATATATATAGATATATATATATATATATATATATATATATATATATATATATATATATATATATATATAGAATATATATATATATATATATATATATATATATCAGAAATATTCTCATACATATTTTATATCCAAATATCAGAAAATATCGTATATCAAATCCATCGTTGATATTGTTATACATAGATTATCATTTTTAAAAGAAGTTAAATTTAGATATGTAGTCCGATAACTCTTTACCGATAATCGAACACTGTAAGATGAGTCAATTTATAATTTATTTAAATATTTTCCAATCTAAGCAAAGTATTTATAAATATATTGATTAATTTTTTTTTTAAATTATTTATAAATTGTATGTGATACGATTTGCAAACGAACGCGAATTTAAATATTCATTGAAATTCTCAAAAAAGTACTTGATTATTTTGTTTTCATAAGTACTGAAAAATATATTTAATATACTCTTGAACATATAAAAAAAGGTTTTCAGTTCCGAATAACGTTGAGAAAAAATGTAAATTCATTTAAAAACATTGGAATTTTTTAATTATTTGGTTTTTATAAATATATAATATTCCTGTCTGCATGTATAACACATTTTTGTAATGGATGTATTGTTATAATAAATATCAAAGTGCGTTGACAACTAAACGATAAACTCATATTATTTTGCAATAAATATATATTATTGCCCAATAATATTGTGGATCATCTTCGCAATTTTTATTTTTCTAAACATTGTGCCGAACTAAACATTTTTAAAAGAAATATATTATATAATTTATGAGTCATGTTAATGGTTATTTTTCCAATAACCTTCATGCTCAATTGCACTAACATATAATTATAAATTTTTTCATAAATTTTTATGAATAAACACATAAATTTGCATCAAACCAATAAATATATTATATAACTTTAAAATAAATAAAATAAGAAATAACAAAATTTGTTTATCGAGCAAATATAAATCATACTTGAAAAAAGATCTTAAATAACAAAACTGATACTAACTTTAAACATTAAAACATTCTTATAGCATTACGAGTATAGAACTTAACGTGATATTATTAGCATAGTTTTCAAAGTTAAACATTATAAAATTACTAAAATATGTATAATTGTTATTTATACTAAAGTTTAATTAATTTAAAATTATCAACGTTAATGTATCATCAAGGGATTGGTGGTAACTGGTACAGAGAAAATATTTACATTCAACATTACACTACTGTTGCCCATGGCAACAAATGCATTGTGTTTATAGTTTATTGAATACAAAAATAGAAGTTAAATCACTATTGCTGATATTATGTCGTTAAAACTACTAAATGGTATCAGAAATGAGGTATTTTTAAAGTTCTTTGAAATCATTTGATGCAATTCAGAACATAAAGATCTTTTACGGGGGATAAGTAGTTTGATACTTATAGCTTATAAACAAAACTTTAGCCAATTTAAAATTGTACACTAATGTCTAAAAGTTAATTAAAATATTCATTTATTGTTAGAGTAGGATTATTAATACCTAAGAGTAATTTATTGGTTTTATATATTATATTTTAAATTTAATTGTGTCCACATGTATACTAAAGCTCACGAGTCGCCTCTGGTGTACAGTATTTTTTACCCGGAACCACCCTAGAAATTATAATAATTTCCAGAAGCATAATGTGGGTCTGTCGTTTGGAAGTAGTCCGTAAAATTTTAATTCTATTTATAAGAACTGCATATATTGTTAAGTGATAATTATAAGAATGTAACCGGTCATCAAGTTCATTATTGCAGCGTGGCAATGCACAATGTACGCACGCACCCACGCAAACATTATCATTGCATGTCGAACACTAGTATATATATAAATCGAGCATACATTTAGTGTCAGTCATAACATAAACTAGCTTAATCAAGATAGAATCATGTGCTCTTTGAATTATTTTAAATTGTCGCTCATTATTTCATTCTTAATATTAGTAAATGATGTGTATCAAACAACTGCTGAAGTGAATTTGGAATCAGAAGATAATCTAGTGAAGAAGTACTTTCAAAATTGTTTTAAACAAAAGTTAAAGTTAACATGTGTGGTTGAAAAAGCGACAATAGCATTGGAAACTTCTATTGACATGGATATACCAATAGTACCTGGACTTGTATACGTACGAAACAACTCTACTTTGGATGGATTGGTTGGAAGAGATCTAACAACGGGTGTTGATCGTCTCGTGAGTTCTTTAATAAAATTCATGGAATCGCATTCGGTGAATTTGGAATTCAGTGATGAAGGACGACGTCGAAGACGGAAGCGATTCGGATTTCTATTACCAGCTTTATTAGGTGCGTTTGGAATTAAAATGGGAATGATTCTTAAAACACTTGCGGTGATATCTGGCAAGGCTTTATTGGTTAGTAAGATGGCGTTAATGATGATTGGTATCATTGCACTTAAGAAAATGTTTTCTAAAAAAGATGACGGTGAAACGTCTGTGATTCAAGTGCATACATTACATGACGAACATGATAGAAATATTAATACGGCCATGTATAATATAAGGCACATTTAAATATGGGAATGAATTTTATTTATTGTAGGTGTTGCTAATTTATTTATCTATTTATTTATTTATTTGTTGAATATATGGTGTATTATTTATGAGTATTAAAATAAAATTTCATGCTCAATATATACTTTTGTTATAATCATTTACTTTAAATTTAATTATCTCCAATACACCAAATTGATTGGTTGAAAGATGTTTAGGAAACATAAAATACTACAAAATTATTAAAACTTTTTAGACAGTAAATTAAATATTTCTGCAAAGTTTAAGAACGTTTCACTCAAATGGTTTTTAATTTAGATGGGACTCGTAAGGCTGCAATGACATATATCAATAAATAAAAACACTATTCATGTTAGGAGTAAAAAATACCACTTTTATAAGATGCAAATGGAGTTATTCGTTAGTTACTTTTCTCTACGATTTTATCTCGTGAAAATCCTTAGCTGTATTGAACATAATAAATCCTTGCACTATCCTCATTATTTGTGTTATTTTGTACGAGCAATTCCAGTGAAATACGTCTTTTAAATTTCTCGTAAATATACTATTTTCAATTCTCTGAGAAATTGAAAAACATGTCACTCTTTAGACTCTAAGAAATTTTCTAAAATAATTTCAATTCGTTATAAATAGCTTTGTGTGCAATAAATTAAATTTACCTACATAACTTTTATTATTAGACAAATGCAGAACTTTTCATTTCATAAAGGAAGTTCGTACTGAAAATGCTTAAATGGATTAAAACCATATCTAATATTGCATTCCCATGTTTGAAAAAGTTCCTTGACGAATACGGAAGGAAATAAAAATAAAGTAAAAAGAGAGAAGACAGAATAAATCGAAACGGAAAGAATAAAGCGGATTTCTTTGCACATCGAAGAACACAGCTTGTTCTCAGCGAAAGGTAGCGCTTCGGGTGTATTGTTCTCGACGCTTTGCTAATAAAATTTCGTACATAGAATTCGCCCAGCCAGCTTTGTCAATGTGAAAATTCAATTTGTACGCATCAAACCTCTTTTTCTCGTGCTCGTTTTCAACACTCATACACACGCAACTACCAAACATATGTATATGTATTTGTTAACTAGCCCAACATATACGAAACAGGATATATGCTCAAAGAACGAACAACTCATCGTGCTTATTTTGTGTTGAGTTTTAAATTACTTCTATTTGTATTCTCGTCGTTTGCATTTGATATACGTTACAACAAATAAATGTTTTGAAACATTAACCAAATAAAGGGAGAACTATAATACCTTAAGCTATCTTTTTAGGTGTGTAATTTTAAATTATTAACAAGCAATTTCTAAAATGAACTTCTATTAAGTTATTAACGAAATCCAGTAAAAATAACAATAGTTTAGGTGGCGAGAAAATTTGGAAAAACATATTTTTCTGAAAATTTAAATGATTATTCTAACATTTTAACAGATGCAATAATAATAAATCTAGCAATTTTATTTTAATAAAAACTTAAGGCACTTGTACTAAGAAATGCTAGTAACCATACGCTAGAGTAAAGAAGTGGCATTGTAAAAATTCTGGCGACAATCACGCTAAGCACTGTAATTACAAAGATATATCATAGAGTTGATTACGTTTTAATTGAGCAATTAATTAAAAATGATTAAAATATGAAGAGATAACGCGGGCTCGGGCAGCAGCGGCAAAAGACACAAGTTTCTAACTAGAATTGTTGTTTCTATACCCGTATGCCAACAGCACTTGTAAATACGTTTACGAGAACTTCGTGTGTAAGTTGTATTATGTGTTTTAAGATTTCAGAAACACCGTGATTTAGTTTACTTTCTCTTGCTTTTTTCGCACAATAATCTTTCGTAACCCCTATTCAAAATTTGTTTAGCCATGTTTACTTTGAATTTTATTACGAATTTTTGTTGAACATATTTACATATTCTGAGAAAATAAATAAGATGTATGAGGACTAACTCACTACAAAATACAACAGTTACGAATTATATTATTAACAAATGACAATTTAGATTATGACTTGTAAAATTGTTTAGTTGTAACTATGTATGTTTCGAAATAAATGTCGTTATTAAGTAGTTGTCATTTTTGACGGGTTTTCGATAATATTAGTAATAATTTCGCTTTGAAATGACGTCCATGTTTAATAGATATAATCTGACAGTAAATCATCCGGGCACGGATTGATCATTCTGGTAAGCCCTGAAGCGCTGACTGCTTAATGTGAGCCATTTAGGTGACTGAAATTTAGTATTTTAACCATAAAAACTAAAACTGAATTTTCTCCTCAACCCTATCTATTATTAACAAGTAGTAACTATACAAGGGAAAAATTAAACGCCACGTTTACTTAGATGAAAGATTGAAACTGATAAAATTATTATCAAATCTTATTTAAAACTAAAATGTATATAAGTATCTATTGCGAAGTGCTAACGTCCTCGGTAACGCTTGAATGCGTATGAATAAGAAATCTAAGTACCTACTAATACGTAATGTAAGTCGTAAATTGCACATAAAGTTAGTGTACTAAAACGTAACACTGGCAAACAGCCAATAGCATGACACATGGTACACAAACAATAACAGAAAAATATGCAAGCCAATTTTTGTATGTACACATGGAAATATGTCTAGATGAAAATTAAAATCAACGGAAACCTTGGCAATGCATGACACTCAAAGGAAATATAATAAACAATTTAGCAACATCAAAAGCGAGGATTAAACTAAATATATTTATATATGTAAAAAGATCATTCGAAATTGGAATTGTTAAACAGTCTACAAGAGTTTGTAATATTTGATTGTGGATGCATTATTTAAAATGCTTTGATTCACAAAAGGAATTTAAATAACGCCCTTGTCTAATTTATTACTTAGTGCTACTCATTTGTATTCCATGTGCACAAAGTTAACTTATAATCTTTTAAGTTTAATCAAACTATTGCAGTTAGGAGTTTAAGTTACTAACCCACGCATGTGTGTTTTTTTTTCTTGGCATACTTTAAACAATAAAGTAATTATGAACAATTTTGAAATAAGCTTCAGCGCGGAAATACATTTGAACCAGCCCTGAATCTATTCTGATAAATGTCTACATTCTAACTCGAAAACAATAAAATAAAACGTAATTATTTAATTTGTATGTATGCATAGGTGTATTCATAAGAATTCTTAAATGTGTTTTAAGTTAAGTGGATTTTTACCTAAAAATGACGTTTATATAAAACGATGGGCATTTATATGGTTTTGTAAAATATAACTCGCAACAATCTATTACAACGTGGAAATGGCTTTATTTTTGTTGCTTTATTGTTTACCTATATATTGTTTACATTGCAACAAAGGAAGGGTAAATTTTGAACACTGTTTGTGATGTTTGAATTAAAACCCTGCATCAACCCTCTTGTCAATCCTTTCAATTCATTAAAATCTCTATAATGCTTTTGTTAAACAATTAATACAGTACTTTTAGAGTAAAATATCAAATATTAGACACCCGGTTTAATTTCTCTAGTTCTCTCACTCTTTGGCACTATTTGACTAAGTAGTGCAGCAATATTACAGCATGTCCTAAACTAAACCAGAACTGCAAGTGTGAAGTACCAATTGATAGCACATATTATAAAAAATCAACATTCAACTCCAGAATATAAATTTTCTAATTGCACATTATGAGAAATAAGAAGCGAGACGAGATTATTGAAAATCAATTAATAGTTCCGGAAGTTTAAAAACTATGGTAGCCTAAGATGTTTATAAATGTCATATGTTGTCTAACATAATGAAATTTCGTATTACTTCGACGCTGAATAACTTGGCACAGCCCCAAAAATTAGCTACGTAAAAAACAATAAACTTAGTTCAATAGCTTCGTCATCTGTTCGTGTCATACCACAATTCTATCCTGTTTATACATTATAATAGAAAATAATTTTAGAAATTCTCTATATATATATATTTACCAAATAGTAATTAAATTTTATAAAAATAACTGTCACTGAAATCCTATTTAAATGTTGTTTTGCAAAATTAAATCTACATATAAATATCTTATTGGATATATAACAAAATATTTACGTAAACAGTGACGTTATTAGAAACTTCATACAGTGCACTGACTAGACAATATGGAAAATTAAATCGTCAAGTTTCTCAGACGATGGGGAACGAAAACAGATCTTGAAACTCGCAACAAACTTAGGACATAAGAACATTATCGTCTATGTTAATTATTTCAGTCGAGTTATTTGGCTACATATACATATACTCAACCCCCCATACGTCCCTCTCCTAGAGTTTCTATTAATACAGAACAGAAAATCCAGTGTACTCGGAACGCTCATCAATTATTCAAAAATGCGCCGAGGAGAGTTGGCCCCTGTCAGCTAACAAATGTATTTCGTTCGAAATATGTTACCACGGTACTACCACCAACCAATTGCACAAGCAAATACACAATTGCAAATATTGGCCGATGCCAAATCATTTGATTATAAGCTTAAAGAGGTCTCGTAGTTTTTTGTTTTTTTGTTTTGCTTCGGGACAATTTCAGTTTCCTTTGTATATGCAGCGACATTATTAGAAAATAAATTTTGTTTATTCAATGCTTTAGTCCCGGCCAATTAAATTGTTATACTCTAGATATAAATAGTTATTTAACATCCCGTAACGTTATTGGTGGTACTCCTGATTTATTACATTGTGGTAATTGCGTAATTATATCAAATATTTCCTTGTATCATTAAATTTAAAATCAAAAGTAAATTGTAAATTTATGATTTCATAAACGTACTAAACTATTTTATATGTAACCTATATAGCAAAATGAATTAAGATTGCATTAAAACTAGCAATTTTGTGCTTTATTCCAAATCACATACGTACAATGTACACGTGATCAAAATACCCAAATGAGTTTTTTAAAAAAGCGCCGCCTCAAATACTACACAAAAACCAAAGATGCTTTACATTGTATTTGCCGCAGAGGCACTATGTGATCTGGAATAGACTATAGTAGAAATGCATTATTCAAATTCTAGCAAACGTGCGATAGAATAGATCAAATAAAAATGCATGCACCATTATTTTGCACAACTCAAACATATGCAACTTTTATCAAAAACTAAAAATGAATTTTCGTAGTTATTTTAAATGTGAAAAGCAAAAATTATAACGGTGACAAAATTCTAAAAGATATTTCTATCAAACCGGTTCAATTCGTAAAATTATTTTGTTTACGTACAGTTTTGAAATATATAAGAAACAAATTTAAAACGAAGCATTTGTGTAATTAGTATTGTGTTTAAAGTTATTGGACGTAAAAAATTACAATTTCAAAAATGTTTATATTTTTCTGCATTGGCAAAGAATAAAAATTGATTAATAGTATATTTAAGATATTGAATATACTTAAGTATTAAAGTTTTGAAAAATATGTTTAAATAATTTATTTACGTAAATTTGAATGTAAGTTTAAAATGAAGTGATTTACAAAAAAAAAAGTTTGAAATTGTATTGATTTTTGTCTATATATGTATATGTGTGTAAAAAATAAATAAAATCAATTTGTTTACCTGAGGCTGAGCCCCCGCTTGTTCCATCCTGATTCGACCCTGATAATAAGTACAACAACATTTAGTAATAAATAAAAGGAGCTGCACCAGCAGGTGTAATAACTTCAAATGAAGCTAAACTTCCGGCTAGCACAGCGTATGTTACAGTATTCTAATTAATTTGTTATGTTTTAAACTACACAGTATCAGGGTATCATTGTTAATATATTGGGTCTTAGGTATATATTAAATACTAAGAAGAATTATTATAGTGCAGATTTACGGCGCTCGCAGAAACTAATAGACATCTAATTGTCTATTAGTTTCTTACATACATATTTACATAGAATTAGTTTCTTTAAAATGTGTTTCAGCTCAAATCATTTTATTAATTCTTGCGTTCATTTAAAGATGTTTTTAAATAATATATGTATATGATTTTACATTGTATAAAAATATTATTTCAATTCATAAAATGGCGTGGTGCATTTTAAAAACGATTTTATATACCTAATTGAAAATGATTACAAATATTTCAAAGTAAAACTAGAAAATATGTTACCTATATGAAAAATTTGTAATTAGATTATGTAGAATTGGGCAAAATATAATTGAATTGTGAAAGGGCGTTTCTATTTGAATAGTGATATAATTTAGTGTTTGCGGGTAGAAGGGTTAGTGTTCTTGTGGCACAAAACTCGATTAAACTCGAAACAAATTTGGAGTGAAGGTCCAGCGAGCTACATTCATTAATCATTCATACAATTCTATTTGTTTTATAATTAACATTCTCGCCTAACATGTGCGTTTATAAATAAACTAGCATGGCCAAGATAAAGGAGTGCGTTATTTGTGACTTGTCACACATTATAACGTAAAAAAAAAAATTGCACAAAATAGTGTAATGCTTAGACACTCATCTAATCTAACTTGGCACAAATCATTATTAATCTTATTTTTTATACTACGTACTTATTGGTTGTTGAAACATTTTTATATTTCAATCAAACAAAAATCATTTCGAATATTTATGTACGATATATACATATTCGCAATAATTTAAATGAAACATAAAAAGGTTTCAATCTACTTCACCAAAAAGTATGTAGTAAAAAATAAGATTGATAATGAAGTAATACACTAAAAACAAAATCATGAAAATAAACCAAAACTGTAGTTTAAGCCATAACTGTAATACCGGGCCTAAGATATGATTCATTGCTATAATATCTGAATAATTTGGCAAAGAAAAACTACAGCAATAACCATGCTAGACAGAATGACACAACAGCGCTATACTTCGTCAACACTCAACAGTGCTATCAGTGTAACACAAATAAATCGTTTCTATAAGACAAAAGCACGTGTTCGTTAGACTTATTGGACTTGGAACAGGCTGCGACAAGAAGGAAATCAAAGAACATTCTGTTCAGTGTTAGGAAACTTAAAAATACCGAAAAGCGATAAATAATTGAGTGGATCATTAAAATGAGTCGTGCGCATGTGTAACTCTGTGACCACACACTGATGGATAAGAAACACAACTTGGTAGAGGAAGTATGCGACATTTTTTTACTTCATTTTTTGTTTGCGGTGGTGCATAGAATTAATCTATTACCGTGACAAAATGTGTTTACTTACTGTATTGCTTCAATGTATAGTAGTAGTTATTAATAGTAGAAGAAATATTCTATTTTTACTTTCAGTTTACGGATTTCGTTGTTCTAGTTTTTAAAACAGGGTAGATAAATCTATTTTTCAGCCTAAGAGAAATCTACAAGTGTATAACCCTTTTTATTTTTTTATTTCCTTTGCTAAACACTAACCCATATAACTTTAATTTAAAAAAAATTAAATCATGGTCATTGAATATTATTCCAGGTAAAAAATAAATAAATGACACTCTAAGTGTATTTGCCATAAAATAAATAGTTGATAAATGTAGGTAAAAGTAGTAAAATTTTAATTAAATTCCCACGTGGTAAGAAATGTTTAAATATTCCAAGAAGCAATAAACAACGTTTCTTAAAATTATTCTAAAAACACGCAATACCTGCGAATTTAGTAAATCATAAATTATAAACTTCATTCAAATTCCAAATGTAATTTAACCTTTTGTTCTAATCAAGTTATTTTTAAAACACTTAATACACATATGATTAAAAAGTAACAAACAAAAAAGTCCCACGCCTTAAAGAATTTTCTAACGGAATCGTTTTTAAATTAGGGCGACGGGGTGTGAAAGCATTTTTTTTCCTTTAAAAGTTAAATGGATAAATGAACAGTTTCGTGATGAGACTAAATAGAGGTAACATTTCCGTGGCGTAAAAATACCCTAGGGCCGTTCCATAATCTAGGGATATTATCTCGTGTCAGGGTGTCGCCTTGCATCCAAAAACTCATTTATAACAAGTAGTGAATTCGTTATATTATAATAAATAGGCAAATTTAATGGTAATTTATTCACAATTGATCGCTCAAATTTTAAGAAAATATTCATTTACGTATTTCATTTTTTATTTATTTAATATTCCCGTTTGATAATTCACAATTTCTTATAGAACTCAAGTGTAGTTTTACTAAAATATAGAGTAATTTTAAATAAACAGTGTAAACTTATGTTTTACGAGTAGATCCAATTGGTTTGAAAACGTAAAAAAACAATGAAAACGAACAAAAAATATGTTTTATTAAACCTGTTTTTTAGTACCTAAAGTTAATACCGTTGAAACTTTATTTTGATAAACTTCGCAAATCGTCGGAAGTTTTACTAAAAAAAGAAAAACTAGAATGAACACTGTTATAAAGACAGTTTAATAGCTAATAATTACGATTGGATGTTGAACGAAAATAAACTCTAACATTAATCAATTTAGATTCTCGGAAAAATTCAATATACCGAACAATTCAATCATATTTATATTTCACGTATTCGTTTATAACTACACTCAATTATGATCCCATAGTTGTAAATATCCTTAGGAAAGTTCCATGATTCTAGTTGTTTAAACAAATTTTGAAATCCATCGTTAAATATCAAAACCAAATCCCGCAGAAGTCAATTGGTATCAATAAATTATATTGGCCACCGGAACTATATATGAAACAGGAAACAATCACACAAGTTCGCAAACAAATGCAAATATAACTCATACGTAAATTAAGTGTGTTTTGCCTCCACGTGTGTATGCCGCGGCATTAATAACCAAATTTCAATTACATTCTACAGAAACACCTAATTCGTATTAATATAGGTATAGTAACAACTTGTAACTTCGTTACGTACAACTCAGTTAATGTTACGGTAATTATTCTATACATACGCTAAATTATTTTGTGTTATATTATGAACATATTTATTTAGGACAATACTAGCAAATATCTGGTTAAAATAACGAAATCATTAATACTGTTGTTTAAAAAATAGTTTTCTCTATCTTCTGTTATGTGTTACGAAAGTATCCCAGCAACACAGTGCTGTTGTATTGTTCGCAATAACGTTTTTATTACGTTAGAAAACACGTTTTTTAACGGTTTTTCAACCACTATATACTAGTTGGGATAATTGTAGAGTCTTTTCATTTATCCCTTTAGAATTTCTCTCATAAACATACATATAGTATTGCCATATAATAAATATTTATTAATTTACTCCTTAAGTAGGTTTAAATATTTCGCAAACATAAACAAAGATTAGATATTTTGAGTTTTTCACGGATATAAATAAAGCCCCGCCATTTTCATATTAAAGGTATAATTGGCTATTAAGTCTTACTCTATTTGGTACACCATTTTTTTTTCAGTGTGTTATTTTTAATTAAACCAACATGAGAATATAAATTTAGTGTCGTGTATGTATAAATGAGTTATAAATTAATTTAACGTGCGAACGTGAAGAAAACATGAATAAATTTGCATACAGAAACTACATTCTAACGCATGCGTAAAATAAGATTTTGCATTACATTATTTTTTAACTATCGTAAACTGGTTTGAGGCAAGTGATTATTCACAATTAAATTGTAAAAATAATAAATGAAGTAAAAAATATAACGATCATACATCGGAAGTGGCTACACTATAAAAAAATGTATGAATAAATTGTATAAAATAGTTGAATAATAAATTCATCTTGTCGAAAAGATCACATGAGAATTTTTGTAATTATAAATAGTAAAACACCCACAATCAATATTATGTTTTAAAATTACTTACTAGAAATTTGTGTATAAATTCAATTATAAATATTTGAATTAATTTAAATAAAACATTTAATACATCGTTTATATTTAACACGCGCATTTATTTTATGTTGAAGGTGAGAATTTATTATGATAAAGTATTAATAAAATAAAACAATAAGAAAAAGTTAATACAGTCGTTAAATAAAATAGAAATTTATTACTCTTTGTCCAGCGGGTGGATGAAGGATAGTATCGATTTCAGCGTACTGGTTCTTCCTCAAAATAATCTTCCAGAACAAAAGAGTCGTTATAAAAAAGTCACAAAAATAACAAAAACGGTATAAAATTCGCGTGGAAATGGTTGACGCCTATATCCGGTTTTGTTCGAACTGTTGCTAATCTTCCATTTCCGATATCTAAAAATTGGTTATATAGTTCGGTCACCGGGATCGAGGATATTTTCTCATTCTATCAATTCGTGAAATGGTCTAGGAAGGAGTTGCTAAGAGCTGACCTCATACAGATCGTATAAACCATTGGCAAAACATACAAAGACGATAATATAACAACGATCTTTTTAACAACTGGTCTTATGACTATACTTTATTTGATTTATTTCATCGAAATAATTTTTACTTATATGCCGCTATTTGATTTTATTGTAGGAAATATATTTAATTGCGGCAATTAAACAATAAAACTTAGGAATTCAAGTTTCATTCTATTCAAGTAATTCTCTTTTTTCGTGCAGACTAATATATATTTTCTTTTATATTTTCTATTTTGACATATTTCAATTATTCAGAAAATATTTTCTATAGATATACATACATATATACATACATACATATATTCTATGCGAAATTATAATATCTAAAATGCATTTAATGTTATAAACTACGCTACGAAGAAATGTAATAGTGTCTAGTCTAGTAGTCGCAGATTTAAATACTTTGGTAGCATTCGAGTGACATTAATTCGTCTATTATTCTCTTACAGTTATCGTTCTTAGCAAATCTATGATCCTATTCGATATTTGTATCTTTATTATTGTGATCTATTAGATATTTTTATTTTTCGCCATGATTTCAGCGTATATGAGCGATCCGATAAAATTCTATACAACGCACCACTTGCCGGGTTTTCTTTGCCTAACCAAATTATCGACAAATTTATAAATACGTATATATATATATATATATATATATATATATATATATATATATATATATATATATATATATATATATATATTATATATATATATATATATATATATATATATATATATATATATATATATATATATATATATATATATATATATATATATATATATATATATATATATATATATATATATATATATATAATATCTCTATATATTATACTTATCATATAATATAATTTGTTAAACATATTAATTTGTATTAAATTTGAAGTTGTTTTGAAGCAATTCATATTTTATTCCATTTATATATGAAGCATAATTAATGTTTGCATTATTTATTTAAAAAAATTTATAATATATTTCTCTCCGTAAGTAAGAAGTAAATATTTATTTTCAAAGATAAGAATTTCATATTTAAATTGAATTTGAAAGCAAATTTAAAAATGCGTATAACAACTCATATTTTTACCATATAATTCTAAATATTTACTCAAAACCATTTGCTATTTCATTTCAAGATATAAACACTCAATTTGAACGGAGTGAAAATGTTGTTATTACAAACATAGTTTTCTTTTATTATGTTTGGGTTTTAATGAAATTAGAAACGCGCGACTTGACTTCCATACAACTAGCACATCGTACCGCCACCACAGCATTGCTTAGTTTATTTTTATGCTCAGCGGTCACTTTGATCTCGCCATGTTTGTATGTATATAATATATAATTGCATATGTGTGAGTGTGACTGTGTATACAACTATGTGTTAATCGACAAATAAAAATTAACTGAAGTACTTAGAGTTTCTTCTTGATTAAATAAATTCATTATGTTTAGATCTCTGAATTATTGATGCTAATTTATTAAAAAAAAAATACTAATAAGTAGATTAAGGGCTGAAGTGTGATGAGTTTAAATAAAATTATGTTAAATTTCAATATTTTAAGATAAAATTTGATTATCGCGCATACAGTATAATGAACGTTGTCATTACTGTCTTAGATAATAAACATAGAAATCGTCATCGTTAGTAAACGTTAGTAATAAAATACAAGATTTAGTGTTGTTAATATTTTATATTTGTGATGGTTTAAATATCTGCTAAGAATTTCGTTGGATAGGTTAGTTAAAGAAGATTTACGTTACATTTGACTTGATACGTGGGTGGTTTAAGCACTCGTTAAAGAATAAATGGGATGGTCACATACATTATTGGAAGTGAATTGGCAACTCAAGTCAAGCATTACAAACTGAATTACTGAATAGTTAAAAATGTTAAAATTATGGTCCGTTTGAGCCAAGTATACATAAGTATAAGTAAACTTTTTAAACGTTTTTGATAGGTTGTATATTTTCAATTATACAGATAAAAAACCAGCTGAGTGAAAAACTACTAGAAATAATCTAATTTGATAATCGTAAAGTGTAGAAAGATAAAAATTGTTTTGCGTGTTTCACAAAATAAAATTGATGTAAATTTACAGTGTAACGTTGTAACTTGAATCTAAATCGTATAAAATAATGGATGTTACCGCAAAATAATTACGTCGTCAAAACTGTCGACTCTAACAAGTATTTGCTGCATAGAATAAAATCTACAAACATTACAATAATTAATTACAGCCCAGAACTCCCTAGTGCATAATCACATCAACGTCCAATTATAAATTGTAATTATTTTTATGAAAGTTAAAAAATAAAGAAAGATGTCAAAAAACTTCGCTTTATTAGAGAGCGAAGCAAAAAAAAAACGTCGTATATTATTCTAATTTAAATGCAGCATATTTTTTTGTACGAATATTAAAATCGACATAAAGTTCATTTCAGTCTTTCTCTTCTCCTTCTGCGTGCTTTTGCAACGCTTTTATTAAAAGCTAAATGCCGCTAAGAATATTTTATCTTAATGTCTCTGTCTTTGCAGCTACATTGGTAGTAATGTCGCGTTTTCTTTAATCATCACGATTCTAAAAACAGCTCCAATTACGGTTTTACGTTTACCTTGAGGCGAGAAATGTGTTACAGTGTACCTAATTATATTATTAAAAATAAATCTAGATATACAAGAAACACATTCTATAGAATAATTCATGATACATTAATTTTATAAACTAACTTCAACTGCATTGTGTTACGTAATTAATTATAAAAAATATATCATATACGCATTGTTGTTTAAAAGAAACAAAAAATTTATAAATGTCCATTAAGTATTTTTGTATCAACAGTTGAAAGCTCCTAGAGGACATAATGTTCTAAAGAATGTCAAAATGTCTGATACTTATAATATGATACAATCTAAACAAAAAATTGTGTGTGTGTGTGTGTTTTTTAAATCCTACACCACGTTTAGACCCCATATGTTTCTTATACAAACTAATTAATTCAGAATCACAAATCTAGTCACGATGTTATTTATAGCGTGTAATGTTATTATAACTTAACTTTTTATTTTACAGAAGTCATATGTTGTTGCACTAAACGAACTAAGCGATGAGAAATGTTTTTGGTGTGGGACAAGGTCACAAATGAAAATATATTTTATGAATTGCCGCAACGTATGAAATGCCAACAAAATATGACTTGAGGTGTTTCCGCTTCTCTGGCTGACACAGTGCAGCCGGCGAACGCAATTTTTTAAGTGTTACTCATTGAGCTATTCTTATTATTTATATATGTTGTACCTCATAAATGTAATAGTAAATGTAAGATTAAATACTGTTATACTTTTTAGTAAACCGTATTTCAATGTTTATTCATGTTTTTAATTAATTATG
The DNA here is from genome assembly GCA_018344505.1 of Nebria ingens riversi. Lineage (NCBI taxonomy): Eukaryota > Metazoa > Arthropoda > Insecta > Coleoptera > Carabidae > Nebria > Nebria ingens. The sequence goes on from JADQWA010000847.1 coordinate 111,769, forward strand.
TAAAATAAATATGTTCAAATTTTAAATAAACTCTCTACTGCACCTGGGGCACAATATACTGCGTATAGAAACGTGGATACACTCTATAAAAAATAGTATAATTATGGCAAAAAAGGCGCAGAAGAGAAATGAAAATATTTCATTTAGTAACCAAATAAAATTGTATTTATACCACATGGTTTAAAAATAATCTCTTTCAAGTTATTCCGCTCGCATTAAAAAGCCAATTATTGTGTATTATTATGACATTTATAAGCGTGTTTATAAATAAAAATTTATGACGCATAGAAATATCGTATAAGCTCAGTTAGAATTTAAAACGCACTTACTAAAAATGGCTTTATCTCATAATGCCCGTAACGAAACCAAAATTGTTTGCCGGATTTTTTATTTTTACGTTAAAAAGATTTGCATACAAATACAAAATAAAGCGATGTTTAAATAAAACCAGTGAGGACATAAAAATGCAAATTTTCCTACTGTGACAAAAAGAGGTTTCTCAGACGTGACTTAGCAAGTCCTTGCACTATATCATTTAGTTAGAAAAAAGACCTTTTTTACGGAATAAATTTCCTTGTTTTGTAATTAAGAAAATGCGAGCATAAATAAAATTAAGCAATTTAATTACTTCCGAAGATAACACACCAACAAACTAATAGCACTAAACGAAATTAAAAACAAAAATAATCGTACAGAAATAATAAAAACATTTTTTCAATAATTGTCAAGTTGTAATAATTATATTTTCTTTCCTATACTAAATAAATATGTTTTCGAATTAACGCAGTGTTTCTTAAAACAGCCTCAAGTAAAATAATAAAAAAGCCTACAATCTTACATCATTTACGTTTGGTAAATTACGTCTATATGGTTAGTACAAGTTTGTGTAAATGCGCCTTTAAAAGTCTATGCATAATACGGTTGTTAGTGTTTAGTGCACGTACACTAAAACTTGAGATTAAGGCTGCAGGCGTCGCAACTAATCCAAGCACACGTCTTTCACATTTTTGAAAAATGCAAGAAGCACATCCACTTTTCGAGACCAAGCGCACAAGGACAGCAACAGCTTTCTGTGCTCGCAACCCACACTGATACAGTTAGGCGAGGACGAAGTGTGAGATGGTCGTGAGAAGGATGAAAGGACGACGGAAGAGATCAACTTCGAAACTAAGGAGCAAAACAAAAGACGGCGATGACGTGACGAGGACTTACAACTCGTTTGCCGGTTAGAATCTGCTTTGAGGCCTTGCTTGTTGTGAAATGTCGGTGATACTCAAAAACAGAACCGCCTTTTCGGAAATGTGGTGAAGCCAATCGATATATCCATTTGAATAATGTCATTGTCGGGATAAGTCGTCGCCCTCGCCGCAGGGTAAATATAAAAATATAGGCGAGGGTTAATTTATGTATTTGGATGCATGCAACGCGTTCTTTGCCCACTTGTAAATGTTATTATATAGAATTAATGGTTCCTAATCATATTTTTCATTAATTATTTCTATACAGAATGATAATTATAAAATGATACACTTACAGAAGTAGAATTCAATGCAGCCAAGACTACTCACACATCGCATAGGTACACAATTAATTCACAACATAATTCTATAAAATTCAATATAAATCAACTCACAAGTAACGAAGCATGTACATTCACACCCGCACTCACTTCACAACTGACTTCAAATTCGTATTGAAACTCGTTTACATATACCCTAACAAGCATTCGTTGAATCTTGTTTGGATTACGTCATCTCTATATCTTTTTCGTGTACGATATTCCCTACAACGGACAATTGGTTTTTATTTTGTTTTATTTATATAAAAATAAAATGATAACCGTTTTACAACTCAAACCAAACAACAAAAGTATACCTTATAATAAATATTAACCACAATTCATAATTAAGAAACAAAGGGCAGTAGTTTAGGAATAATAAACACTTGTTTTAAATTTCACATATAAATATATTTGTCGTTTACTTTCGACGCGTTTCTTTTGGACTAAAATATGTTTTACTCCTGAAGATGACTTAGCAGTCGAAAATAAATACAACTTTATGTAAAACTTAAACCAAATATTACTCATTTATTTATTCCTATACAAAAATGTGCCAACCACCAATTCAACAAATTTAATTGACAGTAGTTTTCAAAACCATATGTCAAATATGATAATTATATTGACCACATGATATGTATGAATCAACCAGAAATATATAGACATCTATTTTTGAAAAAAAGACATTTATGATATACTTTCTAGCATCCTTATTCTGTATCTTATATGTATATATATATATATATATATATATATATAATATATATATATATATATATATATATATATATATATATATTATATATATATATATATATATATATATATATATAAATATATATATATATAATATATTATATATATATATATATATATAACGAGTAGATAAATCACAGAATGCAGATATAGACTAAACGAAAGGTGATGAAATTCAAACTATTTCACTTAGTATACCGTCTGTTTGAATTCTAAGCAGACCAAATACGATTCGAATTGTTCTAGAAACCTATTTAAATTCATAGTCACGTATATAAGTAGGTACAATTCGTCAATTTCTGATGTTAAACTCAATTACGCATCTAACCTAAATCCTATTCTGAACTCTAAACTATAGAGAAAAAAATAAATGTGAAACACAAGCACGAAGAAAACTAAGAAGAAAGAAGTTGGTTGGTTGTTTGTATACAGAAGCTGTAGACGTGGGATTATCCAGTAAATATATGGGTCGGATGAGAATTGTAAGGCAGACCATGTCAGAACAGTTCATAAATCACAGGAAGAGTGCGCACAGCATTAGTCATTCACGACGATGTCACACGGCACCGAGAAGCAACAATAACAAGCAAAAGACCGTCACGAACAACGCTGAGCTGTTGGATGGTTAGCTTGATCTAAACAGCAGAAATATCTGAGCGAATAAATAAGATGAAACACGAGGAAGTAGCTCTATTTGTACGTATTGTCTCATTCAGACTAAAGAGCACTATATAGTGTTTAAAAATATCTTGACGTCCGGCACATGGCCTCATCAATTTTCATTTTATAACATATTGTTTCACGTTTTAAATGAAACGAAGTGTTACTCAGCCAAGTGATAAGATCACGCTCTTTTTATTTTTAACAAATGCATCATTGTTATTTTAATAAATGAACCAGACTTAATCAAATTAG
>JADQWA010000847.1:120000-193819 GCA_018344505.1 Nebria ingens riversi
ATTATAATGTATTTTCCCCATAATCCTAAATCAAATCTGCATTTATTCTACAAAAAATTGAAATAAATTACCAATCACTAAAAGTGTATACACTGTGTTCGAATTCCAGATTCCAGAGAGGATTTATTTATTCATCAATCTAACACACCGTGTTCTAGGGCGTTAAACAGATTTGTACGTGAGGCTTTGTCGTACGCATGTCATGGTTACAGCCTTGGATAAGCGCGTAAATAATTTATTTACAAAAAAAAAATACAAATCTTTTTCGTTAAATGTATTTTTTTTATAACTTGCGAGAGTTAAAAGAAACAAATTTGAATTTATTATACTGTCGGAAAAGCGCATGCAAATTGAAAACACACGTAAAAATATAATCAGAAAATCTCATTTAGGAAATAAATTATGATAATAAATATTTGCTACGAATCAAATTAATGATAAGATGAAATTATTTGAAAATCTTGCAAAATGCATGTTTGAAACTGTTTTCCAGTCGAACGCTCTGTCAACTGAGCTATACAAAGATGTATTCATTATTTGGTACTGTTTCTCTGATGTCTAAAGGATACAAGTGCAGAAAATGGTAAGATAGTAATATTTTCTTGTAATGTAAACCAAACAAGCCACTTAGCCGTTCATTTATGTGCATGAAGTAACGATGTCATTAGTGGCAATTTACTCGGGTTGATTCCCTGGCAATTTTCCTATTTACAATACTTGCAGCACTCGGTACAGTTGCCGTATGCTGTTTAGACCATTGCTTCCAAAGATGGTAATATATATATAAAATGTATGCAAATGCAAACGCTTTTGTGTCTTATTCGCGCATAACTTTGAGGAAAAACAGTGTAGAACAATTTAGATTTAAATTTGAGTGGTTTGCTTGACTAAATTTACTGCATAAAGTAAATTTGGTAAAACTGAGTCTTTCGATGGCAATCTGACGTTTAGTAAAAAAAACATATAATCGCTGATGGATATTTCCAGATAATTCATCAAATGTGTTTTCTTGATCTACCCCCCCCCCCCCCCCCCCCCAACCTAAACTTTGCCCTGGCTTAAGGGGCAAATACCTTCGTAGGGTATGCTTTTCTATGTATTTCGTTGCAGCTGTCAGATTGCCATCGAAAGACTCAGTTTAACCGTAAATTTTATTAGAAAATGCAAATATTGATTTCATCACACAACTTTCCAATTGTTGACAATCTCCAACGGAGGAATGGGGTGCGATAATGATTGTGTGTAGACAGATGTGGTTTCAATGCATATTTCGTTAATAGAATTAAAATATGTAAAATCTCGAAAATAGTTGTGAGCAACCGGAATAGAAAAAGAACTGGATGAATCCTAATGAAGTATAAGAAGATTGTTCGAATGATGAAAGATTGTCCAGATGTGAATTTAAAAATTTCTGCCATCCCCATTTGATGGGAATAGTTATGAAGTTATGTATATATGTATGTAAAAACATTCAAAATAAACAAAGCCCTATTTACGTAATCATAAAAATAGGTTGTTTAAATTTAACCGGTGATTACGTCTGCTTTGAAGTATATTAGTTACTTCCCATCGTAAATGTTTCAAGCCTAATAAACTACAAGAAAAACGAATGTGACCACATACATTATTCGAAAACAATAAAAAAAAATGAATTAGTCGCATTAATAATAGTACCACTGGTGGCAACCACTACTTCTAGATGGAGTCGTTTGTCAGTTAGGCACACAAGCTTAAAATTGTCAGAAGGAATAAATTAAAAGATTGTTTTGTTGGTGTGTGTGTATAAACGCCAAAGACAGTCACACATGGCGATCCATTTAAAATGATCCGTGACAATGTTTGGTTCGTGTGCTTACTGTCGCTGTTGCTGATTCGTTGTCGCGAGCACTTTTCTATATTATGTAATATGGCCGCGTGAAGTTGTGGTCGTTTTTGTTTTTAACGTGAATTATGTAGCGGTAAGGTACGCGGGCATCAGGCCGAATTAAGAATTAGGCCAGTCTTAAAGTGACACTTAAAATAGGTCAATTGAATTAGATAAATATTATTACACTAGTAAATTAGTCCAATGTGCTATTTCAAGAGAGTATTTAAGTCAATTTATAGATATGAACTTGGCTTACAATGTTTTTGAAATTTGTGTATAAGAAATTATTCCAACACTAAATAATTAATTATTATATCAGCAATCAACCATTAATTTGTTCTCCTCGAAGGTAACAACAAGCGATGTTATCAATAATACTTACTAAAAAGTTAATTAATATATAAATTATTTATTTCTCTATAATTATTATTTACCTCTTGAGAAATATAATTAATTACAGAGTAACTTTTTTTGTAATTACGCCAATTAAATGAGTTTAAAATAATTTATAAAATAAATTATAAGTACTTTAAGGTTTTAATTTCAAATATTATTTATCAATTTTAATATATACGGAATGGTCAAAATTTCACTCGTGAAATAAAAAGTTTTCAATTGCGCTGGAAATTTAATTAAAATACGTCATGCAGTGTCCAGGCTGCTGCGTTTATCTTTGATGTAAATTATTTTGATAAAAAATTAGGTGAAGTAATATTTAAGTTTATAAAAAAATGAATTTCAAGAGAAAAAAATTGTGATGATACAATTCCCAAATGATGCCAATGAAAACCAGCTTAATTCTATCGATGGTTTTTAGGCGTATTATAGTCCGATGAACGTCAAAATCAAATCCGTATAAAATACGTTAATTTCGCGTCAGTTTCAATCATTATAATTCAATTTTAGAACGAGTTATAATCGAATATTTCGCGGCACAAAGTGTAACTCGATTTGTTTTGTCAGTCAACTCTAGTATCCAAATCCACGCAACGGGCCGAAAGTGGCGTACGAGATTCCAAGTGCGTTTGTTTTAATTTCAAAATGTGCTGCAGATGACAAGAACATTACACCACGTCACACACAACTGTTACATCACAATAATAACGATGTCGCATTTTCTAATTAAAAATATTAAACAACAAAATAAGTCTTGCCATTTTCACGAATGTGAGCGCTCATCAGATTTATTTTTGTTTAAAAGTAATTGTATGAAGTATTTATTAGAATAAGAACGTCGTTAATTGATAAATAAATGTTTTAATGATACAAATTCGAATAGACACATGCGTAGGATTGATGAACGATGTGATATAAACTTGGCATTTGAATATCTATAAACACACTCATTCGTTCGTGTATACGTATACATTTACGCATGCGCGAAACTCATTACGTCTAAAACACATCCAGTACGGAAACATCTATACATTACACGCACTTGACAACATAATTCCGTCTACAATAACAAGGAATAGATCATAGAAATAAATTGTTATATTAAACGTTCATAAAATCTATAAATCTAAACGTTACATACGTCGCAAAGGGCTGTAAATTATTTCTTAACTAGATAACGAATGTTTTAAAATAAGTTACTGAGAAGTATATAGTAGATTTTTTGTCACATTCGTTCATTGTTGGTTACGGAAACACGCACAAGCGTTTTTCGGTGGATGTTATTAAAAGAACTCGATTTAAATGAAATTAACTCTTTGTTTTGTTTTCATTATCTAAAACAATCGTTATTTCACTTGGTATCTTGTTAAATTTATATTAGGATTCGCGTTTTTTTTTTCCAGTATATAAAATGGTCAATTAGGGTTTGTAAGGCCCAACGCGGAGTTACAAAATTTCAACATTTAACTCGAAAAATAATATATTTAATGTTTTGATCTAATGCTGCAATTCGGAGCAAATCTACAATTCTGTACGCAGAATCTGTAAAATTTAAAAAAAACCTGTAGTTTTACAATGAATACATATTTAAGGAACGCTCCATAAAGTCTACACTGTGAAAATATTGCTGTAGTTTTGTATTTATATTTAATCGAAAATTTACTTGAGTGCAAACGTCCATACCTGAATTCAAATGAAGATTTTTCAATTTAACTATCAACATTCTTTAATATATAAAAGTAAGAAGATCCAACTTTAAATACGCGAGTTAGGAGCAAAGTAGTACAAGTATTAATTAGTTTGAAGAACGTATTAAATTTTAAATATTCTTTTTAAAAACTGAATAACTATACATAAATTAATTTACAATTTATTTCCAATGCTATTTATAATTGCTACTACTTTGCGCATAACACAATTAATCTAAAATGTATCCGCACTTTCAATTTGTACTTCAGTCAACAAATATAATTATCCATATAGAAGGTTCTCAAAGTGAACATTTCCTAACTTAAATATAAATTTATTTAAAGTATACACTAATACAACGAAGTAGTACAAAGAAAAAATTGGCGCATCTAGAAGTTAGTAAAAGGGGTCACTGTACTGTGGTTTCAGTAAAAACTGCTAGGGAGCTTTAAATAAATTTATAAAGTCATAGTTTCACCGTGAAACCACTAAGAAATTAAGGGTTAAACAACTGTATTATAATTCATAAATTGAATCACAAAACTATTTCAATTGAATGTCTATATGCAGTTGTACTCCTATGCCTCTAAGCCATTCGGTTAAGATCAGTCAGAAATTCAATTTATATATAATATGGTTCGCAAATACACTATAGAAGACCTATCAGATGTTTTGTTCTATTTAAATAGACGAGTGAGAGGCGTGTACAGTTCGCGTGCAACATGAAATCATTTGAACGGACAACGAAAGAATTCAAAAAAGGAATGCATTGAAAAAGAACGTTTAATTATTATTTCTACGAACCGTTTGTGACAAACCCGGAAAGCACCGTTTTCAAATGGAATTATATTATAAAAATGTCAGATTTAAACAGTTTATAGTATACTATAATTGTGTGAATGAGAGATGTAAATATGTACCTATTGTAAATCATGTGTGATATTTATGGATAAGTAAATGAAATGCAAACTCACTCAGTGATATGGTGTAGTCCCAACTGTCTGCATCGTTTTTGTGGACGTTTAGTTTTTCGGGCTGTAACAAGAAAACATGTTTTAATATTTCTTTAAACAATTATTGTGTGATAGCATTGTTGTGTCAGCTACATATATATATATATATATATATATATATATATATATATATATATATATATATATATATATATATATATATATATATATATATATATATATATATATATATATATATATATATATATATATATATATATATATATATATATATATATATATATATATATATATATATATATATATATATATATATATATATATATATATATATATATAATATATATATATATATATATATATATATATATATATATATATATATATATATATATATATATATATATATATATATATATATATATATATATATATATATATATATATATATATATATATATATATATATATATATATATATATATATATATATATATATATATATATATATATATATATATATATATATATATATATATATGTTTATAGGAATGAATAATTTTGTGACACGATTAAATATTATTGTTTCCTAGATTGTTTCTATAAATATGAGTTTGTCCATGTTGGTTTAGTATATTTATAAAGAAATTATTTGACATCGTGTTAAAAGTTTCGTTTGATTACGTAGTAATCGAAATTTAATTTCGAGATGTATTTATTAAATTTAAAAAACTACATTAAATAATTAACTTTAATAAACAAAGTTTATACTAGAAACAGTAATACGAAAAGCATAATAAACTATGCAGAAAATCTAAATAGCACAAAGTCGTCTTGGTCTGTTGCACCCAACATTGCAATCATTATCAATAAATAACTGAAATTTCAACAGTTCAAATAAATTATAATGAAACAAAAGAATGCAGTTTACGTTCCAGACAACGTTGGAAAACAGAATATAAAAACGCAACACAGAAAAATGTTTTATTTTTGGCCTAATTCCAACAATATGATGATCACATTCAATTCCTTAATGCAAGATTTAATTTAAATAGCACCGGACGTGTTTATTAATGTATTATTCTAGTGGGAAGAAAGAACTATTTGGCTACAACAGTTGTGGACATCACAAGAGCCATTGCGATATTAAACAATAATCTCCTTAATTAACTTACTTTCAAACCAACTTTTAAATACGCAAAAATACCATTTATAATTGTGAAAATAACTTTTCAACTATAGATTGTAGAAAAAATTACGTTTAGATACTCTTATTCGATATTACAATTCATTTGTCTAACCATGACGCATATGAAAATGGAAATTGAACGTCAACGTGCATCATATGATTTATCTTTTATGTGCTTGAGCGGGAAATGGCGTTAAGTGTTGTTCGCTTAGCTGAAGAATGGCAAAGCAATTTTGAACCAATATAATCGAGAAAAAAAAATGTTATGACGATGAAGAATGAATTGTTCGAGTCGGTGCTCGATGTTCACTTCAAGTAAATCAATAATACTTGTTCAGAATAAATGAATTATATCAAAAACATACGTAAACTCTTTCAAGCAACATATTTCATTCATTCAAACTTAAAAGAATAAAATCGAATTAAAATGGTATTTAATATGCTGAATTTTGTTTATCTTAACTTAGCTGAGAGATAATTAGGAGTGATTCAAATTCGGTTAATATTAAAATCTTTAGTAAATTTGTATAAAGAATTTTCCCAGCTATGAATAGTTGATTTATTTTAATAACAAACATCATAGAATTTATTGATTTCTTAAAAATAATCATTCATTTTACTTTTCGATATAAAAAAAAATCCAATCTAAAGTTAAAAGCTGGAAAGCTTCAATCGGAAAATATGTGTCCCAAGAGTCGAATAAATTCACAAAGTTGACCAAGTTTTATCCCGGTCAAATCACTTCAAACTTTTTATCAGAATTTGACCCTTACCCCATTCATATTTTCACACGATAAAAGTTGCAATAAGTAATCCTAATTTTCTCATGTTTATTTTATAAAAAAAACATTATAAAATTATCTCGATATCATTTACATAATTTAGGACATTTGCTCAATAGTTTTACATTTGGAGCGATTTAGAAATATGATTTGTGGTTCATTTTAAAATAAATTTAGAGCTGTTTTTGAGAAAATTCTAGTATGATTTATCTATTTACGCGACCATAACTTTATTACTGATTAATAAAATATGTCAGCTATTACTTGTTGAGTTAACAGTTTCAAAATATCATAAAGCCACCTACGAAACAAGCTGGTAAAAGAAGTATTTATTTCATTAAAAAAATAAACAACTGTGGGTACTAAATAGAAAATCTAATAACGATCGGTTTCAAAACGTACAAATTACAGAAATATTTCGTTAAGAAAATAAAGAAACTAATAAGTAGAGTTCGTATTTTGTTTGATCATCAACCGATTTACACTAACGATCTACACGTACAAAAATAAAAGAGAGCGCAAGAAGAAAAAAATGAAAGGAACACTGTAATAGTGAGCGCGGGAGTTGTAAGTCTAGGGAGCCCATTTTTAAAAATAGCTCACACATATTTTGAGCGTCAGAAAATTTATGATAGCAGGCGGTTGACTTTAGAAATATTTTGGTCATTGCCTTTTTCTTGTCTGCGAAATCAAAATTCCGATAGTGTTTTTGAAGCAAGAAAACTAAAGGGTGTCTAGCTATTCGTTTGACAAATGTGGTAAATTTTCTCAAGAGGTATTTATACTAATATGGTTCCACACAGGAATTTCAAAACACGCAGTTGTTTTCTAAGCATCGTAAACAAACATATGGCATGATTATATTTTATTTGCAACAATGGTGTCCCTAGAAGTTTTCTTGATGATACATAACTACTTTATGAAACGACTAGCTAGCATAAATACAACAATCTTTTCTGAATTAAACTTGTGTGTACCATAAATTCATCTTTGGAGGAACTTTAATACACTCAAAATAAATATCCGTTTAAAAAGGGACCAATCGATCAAAAATGTTCTATTGTTAGACAATTGACATCGTTTTTATCCAATTACTTAATAAGAGAATCATTTTGGTAACGTTTGAAAACCATCCAAGTTTTTAGGAGTAATGTTGAGTATAACAAACAAACCCGAATACAAAGATCATAGATGTCAAAAACAAAAAAGCTAAATTATAAGTATTTGCACCACCTTTACTGCAGATAATGGTAGTTAAATAGAATTTTCGAGAAAATATTTGAATAGAATGTCATCTTATCCTGAGTGAAACTTTGTCATTTACGGTGTGAGCTTTTCAATTTTAATTAAGAAACAACGTATAATAAGCTTAACAAATACTAAAAGTTTTTTAATTAAAACATGTTTTCGTTCGTACTTCAACGTGAATAAGTTGTGAAAAGGATGGAATTTCAATTGTTTTATCGTTTTCCGCAAAATTTCATTTTAACTTACTTTAACACACATACATTTACAACCCTATTACTGATCGACAATTAATACAAACTTTGAACGAATGAGTCGTCTGTAATTAAATGCCAACTTATGCTAATTGTTATCATATAATTGTACAATTTTCTTAATGATTAAGATTGGCAAGAAGGTTTCTAGCAAGCATGAACGCTCTAACTCAAAACAATTCAATATAAAAGTACGAACGCACATATTATAATCTAAATATTAAAAATGATTTATTTTTCGAAACATTTCATTATTATGAATATAAATCTTAACAAATGGCAGAACCCATATCGAAATAGACAGATTACATGAGCCACCAGTTCTTCTGTTTTAAAGCGATATCATCTCTATGGTTCAAGAGTTTAAGACTTATGATCACAGTATAGATTTGTGGTAAGCAAATGGGATCGTTTGAATGCAGATGGCATGGATAAATAGCAGACAATGTAAAAAGGAAATTGACTCATTACTTTTAACGCTAATGTTACCACCTTGATTTATTTATTCATAAATTTATAATTATTTACTCTTATATTTTAATTTATCAATGTCTATAAATGAAAGGTCATTTTTTATATATATATATATGCAAAATAATTTAAATTAATTAGAAATATAATTACTGCATTGTAAAATATTATATTATTTGTCAATTTATTTTTCTACAAATTAGAATTGAAGAATTTTTTTTATATGCATAATTAAAATTTCAAAACATGTATAACCGAATATTTACTGCAGTGTTCCAAAACATTAAATTGTAATATTTTATGTGTCACATAAAATCAAAATATAGCTCCAACAAACAAATCACTTTGATTTATTTCTAAATTTATTCTGTTGACTGTTTTACACGATACCCTTAAACTTTATTGTTGGTTATAAAAGAGCTTTGCTATTGTTTAAAAATCTCTTTGTAGACCAATAAATTATAAATGAAAAACAAGCATTGTCTTCATAGAAAACGGTAATAATCGTGTTTCCAGGGGGCGTTCATTATTATTTACTCGGGTACCGATTATCAAAACCTGGTTTTTACGCCAATCACTAATGCTTAGCTGCTCCAAACACGATTTGATTAAATACGTCATTCGATGTGTATTTGCATTAAAAATGCATGATAAAAATGTCATTTATTTCTAACTAGTATTTTATTGGAGATAAAAAATTAAATCCCCGATGTGTATTTGCATTAAAAAAATAGGCACTTTTTCATAGTTTTTATTTTATTTCTCCATTAATACAAGATCAAAATAAATGAAATTTTTACCAAGCATTTTTTATGCAAATACACATCGAATAGTATTTTTTAGTTTTAATTTGCAAGGCACGATGTTTAAGCGAACTTGATGGTTCACCTTAATGTTATTTCCATGTTTTTAATAAATTCCCACGGTCTGCTAAATATTCCCACAGTCAACTTCGTTTACAGTGAAAACACATTAGTTTCCGCGCCAGTAATACTCTTAACTATTAGATATTCATTTGCGCCCGGTAATACACCGTATGTAACAATGTAAACTGCGAAATGGCACGAAAGTGTTAGAGATCGAAATGAGCAGAACTAATACGTATGTGATGGCAAGCAGATAACAGATATAGAGGCAAGCGCTTAATGTTATGCTGATCACAGATGGTATGTTCGTATCGTATGCACTGCGAACCAGATAGGTGATGTTCCAAACTTGATTACTGAACAGAACGTGTTGCGACGTTATGTGCAATTTACCCCGCATGAAGTTTAACATTGCACGATACGAATTATGCATTGGCCAGCCTGGACTATCTGACTAACGTATGTATAGCGAATGGAGCGATTCGGGAACGCGTGAGCCCGATGTAATCTACAATACGTACGCCTCTCTGACAGAACAACTCGATCATACAAAATGAACATGGTGTTGAGGACTAGTGTTGTTCTATCTACTAAATACACGTGTAATAGATTTGAAAATCTATTTAAAGACCCTCTTCCCATTTTCGAATAATTACAATGTTTATTAAATTCGTTGTACATTGAGAAGATGGATTACGGAAAATGATTAACTGTGAAGAATTATTATTTACGATTTATCGTTTTTCTTAATATGTATTAACGTTGGAAGAAATGTTCATTTAAATATTTGATGTAATATGCGTATAATTGCGGAAATTTCAAATTGTTATTGCATGCTAAAATAAAGAATTTTCTATTAATATTAAATGTAGCTCACTGAGAGAAATTGTTTACGGAAATGTCATCGCCATTTATTTTAGTACGTAAATTGATAATTAATAATTTTCTTTTAAAACTGAACTTTCAGTTTTACTATTATTTATTATTAGACGTCGTTGCGACCTTTCGGTCATCATCAGGAATTAATAATTAATATATTTTAATAAATTTGTGCTTAGAAACTAAATATACTCTACATTTTACTAACTAAATTCTACGAATTATTGTTAATTGATTTTAATTTCGACATTGTTCATCAAAGTATACTATTAAATATGTCAAAAGTAATAGTAACAAATAGGTTTTAAAACCAGTTGGAACACGTGATGAATACTTTATTAATCTAGTCAATATATAATAAAAAGAGGCCTGTTGATCAAATCAATCATGTTCCCATAAACAAATCTATTATTCACTCACAAATGCTTCAATTAATCACAAACATTATCTATATTCAAATCTAACAACAATAATCACAACATGTATTTAAAACACACACACATACATACATACATGCAAACATAAAATGATAAAGAATAAGACAAACTAAAATAAAAATTCACGGCACGTCATTGCACAAATGGTGACATTAAAAAACAAAACAAAAATTCTCCTGATAATAAAACTGCTGACGTCAATTTCAACCCTCTGAATAACCTACATATTCACATCACACAGTTGCAATTCAAAAAAATCGAACATTAAAATACGTTACATTTTATTCAAAAATAAAATGGTATATTATTTTGAGCTTTAATCATATTCAAAGTGGACTTTAACCTGGGATAGAAACACATAAAATTGCAATTGTTATACTGCGTGAATGTCAAAGCTTGTTTTTATGCAATTACATGCGTTTTAGGTGTTATTTTATAATAAAACTAGTGTGAATCTAATTTTGTATTATACACACAAATACTGTTGACAATAATTGATGAATTGGATTAAATATTGTATTTTAGACTGACTCCATGTACCAAAATACTCGTATATTAATTTGTTTCATTTGTATTCAACTCTGAATCCAGCATCCCTTGCCGCTCAAAAAATGATATAGGTCGCTCCACTTCGTTTATATCATGATATATCTATGTATTTATCTCATATGTGTGAATGTATAATAAAACTTGCTTGGCGAACATGAAATTTTGTAAATTCGCACACATACTGACAGATAGATAAAGTTGGACATGCTATTATTAAACCATGCTTTTCAAACGATATTAATTACGCTTAATTTATCGTATCATATGCGGGTATACGCAATAAAACACATAATATATGAATTCCACAAGACCTCGTAAATTTATTTGAATAGAATTGAAACTATTTCCGGTGCAATAAGTTCATTTGGTTCATTTAGTACTGCATTTATGATAGATTGTTTGATTCGGAACATATTTTGTTGGCAAAATTGTTTATGTCCTTTTACAATATGTAGGAAATGGTTCAACAGTAGAAATATATATATATATATAAATATATATATAATATATATATATAAATATATATATATATATATATATATATATATATATATATATATATATATACATATATATATATATATATATATATATATATATATATAAATATATATATGTATATATATATATATATATATATATATATATATATATATATATATATATATAAATATATATATGTATATATATATATATATATATATATATATATATATATATATATATATATATACATATATATACATACATACATATATATATATATATATATATATATATATATATATATATATATATATATATATATTGAGAATTTAAAACAAATATTAATTGATTTTTTAAAAAATATTTAAAAATGAATCCTGACTAATTATAAATTATTTTAGGTCGAAATTTTAATCAAGCCTAAACTAGGATAACATATATTAAGAATAGAAATATAAAGCTCTGCACATATATTGTTTAAAATCGTAAATAACGGAAATCAATACGTTAAAAATAAAACATTTTCAGGACAATCACTGCAATAAATGCAATTCCATAAATAATCTGTTCTAAACGCTTAGAATACATTGTAGAAAATACGAGTAATTTTATAGTGAAATTAATTTCAAGAAAATGTAACTGCGTTTAATAAAATGATAAATTTTCCATTAAAACTCTTGCATTGCATCCATTTTGAGATAATATCTCTTAAATCTAGTTCGTACGCTTTCTCTAAAAAAGGAAAAATAGAAATTTCCGAGAAATTCAGATTTTTGCCTCAATTAATGGCAAAATTACTCATTGCGAAAAATATAAAATAAAAAACAACTATAAAAGTCTCCTAATGACCACAAAATAAATAAAATTGACAGATAATTGTGAATTAATTGATAACTATATAAGTTTTGTTTTGTAATAGAACAAATAAGAAAAGTGCAAAACATAATTACGGAAACTGAAGAAAATAGACCAATTTCTATTATTATTATTACGAAATCATTAAAAGTAGAAGGCATGTGTGTTCATGGCCTGTTTTATATCTAAGTAAACACAAGTACTAAATCAAACAGATGTAATGCTTCGTTTTGGATAAACACTAGAATTTCAAACAATTATCATTTGACAATATCGTATAT
Source organism: Nebria ingens riversi (assembly GCA_018344505.1). Taxonomy (NCBI): domain Eukaryota; kingdom Metazoa; phylum Arthropoda; class Insecta; order Coleoptera; family Carabidae; genus Nebria; species Nebria ingens. The sequence continues at coordinate 133,221 of JADQWA010000847.1, forward strand.
TTTCATACAGCAATCGCTATTGTACTCCTGTTTACATTGTCTTAAATAACCAGACTAATATGACAAATTAACTAAGCTTAAGAAAATTATTATAATTAAAATTAAATTATCACAATGTTTAAACGCTATCAAATTGAAGAGCATGTACCAATTATAGCATTGTTAAACAATTGTTTTTAAATATGGTTCAATATGCGTTGAGCAAGACTGGATTGTATCAATCATGGTAAAGAGGTATTTAAATTTAATTGTGTTTAGTGTCGACGTCAACAAATGGTCTCCTATAATTTCATGTGATTGTCCGTGTTAAGAGAACGCGTGTGTTGAGTCTATAGTTAATAATTAGTCACCCTTAACGATACCACTTGCTAAACACTATTATTCTGTAATTCGCATGTATTGTGTTTAATACGTGAAGATTAAGACAAATAACTTCATTATAGTCGCTTTGTTGTACTGTCATTAAATAATCCCGCGACTAGCATTACGATGTTGTTATATGGAAGTTAAATATTTAAAATAAAAGTGCCAAATATTTTCTCAAAATTGACTCAAATTACAAATTCTTAAATGCGATTTGTTTAAAAGACACAAATTTATAAATAACTTCGTGTTTTGAGAATTGACCAATTTAAGACATCGATTTTAATTTTTGAACGTTAATTATCTATCTTTATTTCATAACAATATAAACAATTAACGCATTTAATTGAGACAGTTAAATTAATAATAGTAATTACACAATTTAAATCAATGTATAAATATTAAAATAAAAAAACAATATCATATTTTTAGATTTTCAATGTTAAATAACAAGTTAGGTAATAACTTTCATTAAATTTATTAAATAAAGAACACATACCAGACATGCAAAATATTAATTATTAGGTATTCAACTAGGTTATTTTTAGATGATTGGTTATATATTTTCGACGTCAGAATGCACACGCACTTGAGGAACTGTTTTGGAAATCGACTTGTGGAATTCGGTTGCGTTCTATCAAAGTGATTGTATAAGAATGAATAATTTAGCAAAGTGTTTAAGAGTTCCTAAACGCCCACCAATGATTAAATATTACAGGGTATTTCATAGATGTTATGTATTTATGAAAATAAATAAATAACGAATATCAATCAAAAATCAGCACACTGAGTAGTGGCAAATGAAAAAAATCTCAATTCTAAAATAGACGATTGATGACAAGAATCACTTACAAAACAAACCAGACAAAAAATAATGAGTGCAAAAAATATATCGCACATCATACAGACCGTAAGTGAGACAGACACATCGAAACAGACAAATGAGATGAGACGAAGCGCAAAGTCAAGTCAGTGTGGCGAATTTCAGACATGTCAAGCTCGATCTTTTACTCGTCCTCGTCCTGCCTTGCTTCTACTTACCGAATGAAGCCATATGTCGCACAAACATGTTTGTGTCTTGTCAAATGAAATTTCTATTTAGGTATACATGAAAATCAATGAACTAGTTCTTACACTTACGTAATCAACATTAATGTACATACTATTATATAAAATTATAGACGTCACATTGCAATGAAAGCTGTACTTGACAGTTTTGTAGCAAGCTTTAAAACGTTAAAATATGTAACTTTACACATAGAAATATGTTTTCAAATGCTTTAAATTTTAGAGTACTTGATTGATTTGTTGATATCATCCTATTGTGATTTGATATTACTTTCTTTTACGAAGTAATAAGTATTGTGATCACGAAAAAAAAAAAATCTCGAAATTTTAACGGAAATACACCTTTTGACCTTCCCTGAATCGAGTCTGACTATTTTCGAATGACGTCTGTGTGTGTGTGTGTGTGTGTATATGTGTGTGTGTGTGTGTGTGTGTGCATGCGCGCGCGTGTGTGTGTGTGTCTGTGTGCGCCCTACAGCCTACACCGTTGATTGAAGATAAAATTATGAAACTTAAGATTCACATGGCCGATGTTATTTTTATTGCGAAAGAAAAATGAATGCAAATGGAAAAGTTATTTAAGTTTCAGAATGCCTCTATTATACGTAGATTCCATCCTATTTCTCCGTTGTATGCAAAATAGCGTATAAACACGATACATCACAACAAAAACGACGCAATTGTAGAGTCGATTACATATATAATAAAAAAATACTATATTTTTTTGTGGAGCAAATGTATAGCGTTGTAAATAAAGTAGAGAACATGTTGTATTGCAATTCACAAATAGAGATTGACGAAAGAGGAATAATGGATATACGTAGCGAGAAATCAAAATGAAGACGAAGACAACACGCGATATTGCATTTGCTCTGATCACGACATGACAGTATTATTAAAATTCGTTACATATAGACAACTGGCGACATGTCAAGATACGAATACTTCGTGTCAACCCGGCAGATGGTACGGACGTGAAACATATACGATGCTTATTTAGAACGCAAAATCGATAAGATGAATTCGAATTTGCATGAGTTATGATATATCTTCAATTTTTACTTCCTGACAAAAATCTATTACGGTATCTCATTTCCATTTACAATATGATTATATCACATAATTTTGCATAAATATATTAATAATAAAAATAATTCTGTTTTATTCGAAATGAAAATAATACGTATATCATTAATTTTTTGACCTACTTTTTATTATTTACAATATTTTTGCATTATTTGTCAGTCGTTTACATGCATATTTTTAGTCTAAAATTACAATAATCTTTTTCGAAATACTATTTTGTTAACAACGAAGAACAATTTGCTGCATTTGTGCGAGCTTCATCTCGAAATTCTATTTCCGGTCACGACAAGAAAAAGAGATGAATGTTTTTAAATTTAGAAGCTGCGTCAAATACTGTATATCAGCAGTGGAACAATGAAACAATCACCAATCAGTGTCTATTGAACCATTCCATTGGAACAAGAATGCAACCAATTAAAAAAAACGGACGTCCAAATTCTTGATAAATGAGAATCACCACAGAGCACTATACAAACGACGTCTACTTCTATTGGTAGCTAAATAGTCTATTATTATTATTTTAACATCCGAATTCAGCTCAAATAATTTACAATGATCCAATTCTGGACACGCAATCACACACAATGAACAATGTAAGAAGAACGACAATACCCTTACATTCAAGTGCTCAAAATAATCAAACTTAACGCTTTATTTAGAAATTCAAAATAATTTAGAGATTGCAACATATTTTCAAACTATGACTCATGCATTGAAATTCTTATTTTCATTCGGTTATAAATAATTTAAATTTGGTGCAATTTTCAGAAGTGCCCCCTATAATTTAATCTGTCTGACCCAAAAAGTTACCTACATCAATTCAACGAACATGCACATTTTACTATTTGTTCCTGGAAATGTGCATCAAGATAAATAAAATACTTAAATTTGTGTGTTGAAGTTTTGCAATCGTATAAAGATTTAATCACCTAGATAGGAAACAAACAAAAAAAGCTTAAACCAATATTACCATTTGATTGTTCTACAAGCAGCTTGAAAACAAAAAATGTAGCAAAATCGTTGAAAACTCCCGAACGACCAATAAAACTGAGGACGTCGGACACAGAGGTCTAGGGTCTTTTCTAGGTAATGTCGTTGTGTATGACGTACAGACGCCCACGTACAACATTTATATAAAACCTGAACCGATGTGGTCAGTCAGGTGCATACATTGACAGAAGCGAAGCAAGTCTATGAAAAGCTGAAAAACTCATTTGTTCGTTTTATGACTTTTTCACAGATGGAAGTTATGAAAGCACGACACACAAACGCAAACACAAATTGCATATAAATACGCGTTCGCATACATGTAGTAACGCTTGATATAAAGTGGTAAACCAGCGGATGGGCAAAAAATAAAACGCGTAAAAAAATATTGCTTGGGCATTTCTCAAAAATGTATACGCCAAGCACTAAATCGTTGTTGGAAAGACGGTAAAGAAGAATGTCGTAAAATATAACTTATAGTTACTGACTGGGTCACGAATTTAGTATAACCGGCAGATAACACAAAAAAAATGATGGAGTTTGAAAAATTAGGGGTTTTTACAACGAAATATCTAACAAACTAATTTATTTATGGTCAATATCATCTTCCATATTTCCTTTATTAATATGTGTTTTATAACAAATTTGCTTGATTAGTTAAGAGCAAATGAATTAGAAACATGTTTAAGAAGAAGACAATGTGATACCTATTGCTCCTGAAAATGTTGATTCTTGTTATTTGTTGTTATTTCTAATGTATTAAATTATATTCATTTTACAATTTCTTTTCCTTTTATCTTAAGAGAATTAAATAACAGAAGATAATAATTTTTTTTCCAAATTTGCCTTCATGCCTATTGTTTACAAATATAGACAACCGTATCTGTCCATAAACTGGTGTGAATTGTAGTTGGTGGTTGATGATAATTTCAATTATAATATCTGAACAATATGCGTAATAAAAAGTATGTAATTAAAAACCAGAATGTGTTTGTTTTTGTTGTGTATTTTTGTAATAATCGAGTAAATAAACCCGAACCTATAAAGTATAGGATTAGGCATATTTCAATTACAACGCATGCATGGTATAATCCACTCATAATTCTTGTAAGCGAGTTCTACTTTTGTGGTTATTATTCGTGATGTCTCCAGGGACAGCAATAAAGCAAAAACAGTTTCGGTTCAAAAGCAATTAACGAATTTATGAAGCATTACAATTCACAATATAGCGGAACAATAACAAACAGATATGTCTCATCGGACGAGAACATTGTTTGTTTTATTTTTAGAAATTTATTGGATTTACAAACATACAGTTACACACATTTATCGTGATTCGTGATTAAATGTATCCCTTCGTTCTGTTTCAAGCATCCTATACCTACACTTACACCAGAAGTTCAATTGAATTTGCTAATGAAAATTGTTTTTGAACTTTCCGACGCCACAAGTCATCATTGAATTCCATTTATGAATTTAATTGGGTTAATTATGTTTATCTATTAAGACCTAAATAATTTGCAATAAGATTGAAAAGCCATTGAAATGCTTTTCGAAAAATGGATTTTAGAACATTTGAAACTTTATAAAACTTTCAATAAATATTACTTTTCAATCCTAGTACTCAAGATATGATAACAATTACTACAAACACCAAAATGTTCATTGAATCCTTGAGATATTTCCTATTTTATTCTACACACGTCAACAACGTTTGAGAAATAACATTTATTTGAGTGTTTCTAATTTAATTTCCAGCGTTTAAAAATACAAAAATTTAAACCTTCCATTTAATTATATTTCGATTAAAAAATAAAATTTCGCAAAAAGTATTTTTATGCATATAAATAATGACGAAGCATTTCAAAATCCACTGAAAAATGGATTAAAATTCTAGAAATTTCGTCGAGGTTAATGGCGTGTCTGAATCATCAAAAATTCTATGAATTTAGCCTGGTTTATAAGCTACAGGTAACTAATTCACAAAACCTATTCAATTTCATTAAAACATTGCATCTTCTATCGTATTTCACCTACCGCAAATTTTGTAGAATGAGTTATGCGTCTGGCTGGTTAAATTAATTTTATTCTAAGAAATACAGGGATGAAAGGTTTTCTTAGTATACTGGTTCTATAAACGGTGCATTTTCATGCCAACGAACGAAAGAAACAAGTAGGTATGTTATTTTGCATAATAAACTACGGAAATACCGACGAGAATAGTTTTGCTTTAAAATTTTATTTTGTAACCGAAAACTGCAAATCTTTTAATGAAAATGCATTTTGCTAAATATATAAACAAATGATACTAATTCATTAAAAAATGTATTAAAATATCTTATTTTTTAATCTGACGACATAAAACATAATTAAACATCAGAATTCGTTCAAGCTACGTTCGAGCACCATCAAATATCTCAATTATATAGTTTAATCAACAAAACAAGTGTTGTTGTTGATAATGTAATAGAGTAAATATATACTAGATAACGTTCATTTGGGCAGAGGGATAATATATTTATTTTAACAAAAAAATACTGACGCTAAAATGTTTAAAAAAAGTTATCATATTATTTCTATTTGATATAAACGCCAATTTAATACACAATTTCGATCATAAGAAATAAAATAAAAAATTAAACTTCGCAGCATTGCCAACAGAATACTAATACGAAAACAACGTCGTGTTAACCACATAGGAAACTAAAACTTAAAAATCAATAGGAAAAGTTAGTAACAGACACACATTGAAGGAGACAGTGTATATATTGAGTGCGCGGCTGCCAGGCCTGCCTGCGGTTACCAACTTTGTACCAACTTAATGCCACTGCATTCCCCTGCTGACACAAACATTTTCTTCTTCTTCATCTTCCATGCGCACACCACCACCATCACTACAGGCTCAGTTTCAACGGGCTGTCATACACTCAGTCGTGACAAATGATTGGAAGGAATATTGCAGCATGTGTTTGCAAATAATTTCAGTTCCAATTGAAATGAATAATAATGAAATGCCATGCAAATTAATTTAAAATGTTGATACCCGTTTACACGTTGTTGACATATTTAAAACAAACACGACGCAGGCTGATTGCAAATGAAAACAGAATACATTTTCCATATATCCGCAAATAAATAGATATTTGACGATTTTTGATTAGCGAGCCATTTATAGATTTATATTTGTTTAAGCTGCGTTATATCAAAATAAACTCTAGCTATTTTTAAACAAATAGTATAGAGGATAATTCTTGTATACCTAAATGGGAAAAATTATATTTTTAAGTTGCACCTCTACGAAATTTTAGAATTTTCTATCATTTTCTTTCATCCATCCATGTCCATGTTTACCAAAGTATTAAAATGAAAGGACCGTTTAGTTTTGCATCGTTCAAAGGTCAAAGCGATGTTAATAAGTCTAGTTATTTCCCGTTTATATCATAGGGTACAGGGTGTAATATCTCTCAGGTTCAAAACACTCATGTATCACTCCCTACTTTGTGAAATGCTTACAAACACCAGCATGAGGAAATTCAACCAAACGCTCAAGTTTGCATGTGTGAGTAGTACATTCGTGTTTTTACGTATTTGTGTTGGTGTGTGCGCCCACAGTCCAGGATGGACGGTCCTGTTGTTTACCGGACGGATGTGGTTAAAACCTCTAGTGTCTAATACGATAGTTTATAACGTACCCTTATAGTTTCAGTTGCAAGGTGTTTCTATTACGTCGCTATTTACATGTATAATTAATTTTGAAAAGTTTATGCTGTATTTTTAATTCGCTTATATGTTTCCTAATTAAATAAAACTGTAAGGCTTATATATATATATATACAGAGATATACAAAGAAAAATTGGAAATTTTTCTATGATGAAAGTTGTAAGATATTAAATATTTTTAGACATATTTATGAAGGGAGTTCGCACCTTAAGGTTCATAAAATTCGTATACGTATAGGAAAAGTTTTTGCAAATATCTTTGAAACATCATTCTCTTCTCTCAAATAAAAAGTACTCTAAAGTTTCTACCTCATTTCACGCTAAATCGACTAGTACCATATGCCCTCTCTCCCATAGCAGATTTTACTAATAATTTCCTATTTGGATACAATTAATAAATAATAAGGGCAACGTAAATGATATTGGACATCATAAGCACCGTTGGTAACGGAATTTCTTTTAATCATGACTAAAGTTGGTAAATGAATTAAAAGAAGAATGAAAATGTAATATGCATTAATAGAGGTTTGTTTTCTTTGTGATTATGGCTATTAAAGTTTGGGTTGCTATATGTTCTAGTAAGCTATAAAGTGTTAAGGTTGTCGAATAAGTAAACTGGAAACGTTTGTTTTCTCGTCGTTAAGTTGTCTTGAATGTAGAAGCATTTAATCCTTTATGGTATGAGTCAATTTATTAAAATTTAACATAGTCCAAACCAAACCCAATTCCCTATCGCAGTCAAGTTCATATAATCTTCCTAGAAGGGCCGTGAAGAAACAGTGAGCAAGAGTGAGAAGGGTTATTGATAGAAGGAGACGTTCAAGCTGTGTACGTGTCTGGGATAACATGTAATTTACGACGGACATCTGCATTGTATGTTATGTAATACGGCCCAAAGGACAACCAGGATAACAACCATCCAAGACCGTAAAGGAATTATAATTAATACCAAGTAGGTTGGCACGTGCGCATGTTTTTATGCCTATAGCAACGGAAGTGCAATGGTGGTGGAATTCGTACTATCATACATTGTACGTGATACCTCAGGGTGGTTCGGTTATCGTCTGGGGACCAGTGGCCGTGGCCGAGGTGTCATTGAAAATGCACAACCTGACACGAACATTTGCAAAACTTGTTGCTTATACCAGAATATTATATAATCAGTCATTGTTTTCCATGACATGAAAATTTCAATACCTAATATACACAGTGTTGACCCCAGTAGGTTGGCCTGTCACGCGTGAATATATTGGTTACGAAATGAAAAAACTTGTACAAGCAAATTTGACATAATTTTAATCAACAGATGAATTGGGAAATTATTTTACCGAAAGCGGTAGCACATTCACAGGAACTTGTGATATTAAAATTCAAATTATTCACTTCATCTAATGGTGTAACTTGTAAACTAGATCATGATGTCATAACTAGACTTTTCTGTCAATTATAACTGTATTAGAACAGACATTTCTAAATTCATTTTTTACGGATATTCATTTGTGACAAACACTCAAAAAATTAATAATGTATAAAAACATGTTTTCTTTGTTCTTAAATATTACACTTTATATATATTTATATATATATATATATATATATATATATAGTATATATATATATATATATATACTTTTAATTTATACAAATATATTCCAATAGTTCATAACCTTGAGCGCATTTAAATGTAAATAGAATGAAGTATGTGTGGCGTAACTTACGGATGCTAAACTCCGCGGTTTAAAAGTTTTCTTTTTGTTAGTCGTAATATAAAACAAATGTGTTCTTGTTAGTTGCTTGTAAACATATCATCACTGCTACATACACTAAAGCAAGTTACTGGATTACTACAACAGTGATGCTTATTTATAGAATACCTACATTTTCCTAAGACACACTCGCTTTAGTTACAGTTATATACGGTACAGAATATTATTTAAAACCGAAAGTATCACTTCACGTAGTTTGCTTTTTATTCTATTTGGAAATTTAACAAAATCGTATTTGATAGCCAATCCTTACTGCATTAAAGCACAATTATAATTGTAGAATTACAATTATAGAAATACGAAATTAAAAAAATAATAGTAGTCAAATTCTAAGACTCATATTCATAAAATTTCTAAAGATCGAATCACTTTGTACCCTTAGTTTATGAAGAAATAATTGACGACCATTATTTAACTGTCAAGTGATTCATATTTAATATCGTTACTTTAAAGTAACTTTAAAAGTGTCTATGAACATTATTAAATATCTCTAAACGTAAAATGATTCAACAATTAAATCAGTCTAACTCGGCTGGTAGGTCTATTAGTAAACATACAAGAATAATCAGCATAAAATGGTCTAAAATAGAAAATCCCAGCTAAAAAATGTCGAAAAATACTATTCCTACCGGTCATTTGAATCTGTTACGTTCGTCAAGCGTCTTGAGAACAAACTAAACTCGATTGACATTTCATCTCTCATCAAGCTCAAACAAAAATAGTTGTCCGTACATTTCTGGAGTAGTTGGTGTATTTTAAGATACTATAAGATGAGTCGGACAAGTTGTATATATTTACTTTCACAAGCAGCCGCATTCGAAAATATCTATTGTGTCTGGGTTTATCACGCGGACGGTGACAGACAAAGTCAAATCGTTTAATTTGTTACGTTTATACTACGTGTCTAAGCCATCAACACCAAATCATTTTACAATTACAATTACATGGTCTACATATTTTTAATCATCGCTACTCTGACTGAGCATCAATAATAGCGCAACTGTGTTTAGGATTTAGTTCTATTAAAAACCACTAGAGACCCACGATCGAAGGTTTAAGTTCTTTGCACTTTCGTACGGCGAATTGAGAATATAATTTGTGAAATAAATTATTTTCTTTGAAATTGTATATTTCACAGAACATTTCTATTAAATTAAAAAGAGGACAAAAGAAATAATGTATATATATATAATATATATATAAAACTGGCGTTCTTTATTGGTCGATAAAAAAGTAAATACGCTAAGTAAAAACAACCCCCGACAAATCTCATTTCGCTGGAGAACTGCTTAAGGCTAGCCGGTACATCGGAAACCTTTCAACATCTAAAGTAACACGTAGACAAAAACGATTTATATATAATAGAGAGAGAGATTTCGCGTTCTTACAAAGAAAAAGAGAGTGCCAACGAGACGCCTATTTGAAACAAAGTGTAGTTTACTACATCCATTTTTTAGCGTTGCTTGATTGTTCTAGATAACAAAATAAAAATAAACGAAAACATGCTCATGCGTCTATCACGTTGAAATTTACATGTATTTCTCATTTCAACTCGTCATTGTTCATTCATCTTCAAATTTCACATATGTACTATACATATATGAATTTTAAATTTTCCGTAAAAAAATATTATTATTTTATCAAACGAATACTCGTCAAAAACAACTGCATACCTACATTTTATGTAAATCATTTTTAAATTATGTGTGTGAATTGTATTGTTTGAGAGAATTTCAAATAATAAATCTAAATTTATGTACCTAAATAATTTTCCTGCTGTGACATATTCTAAATGGCTTCATGGTTTGTTAATCAAATTAATATAACGCTGAAACATATAAAATTCGCATTGATTTCCTAATAAAATCTATATAAATATATAACATATACTTGAATGTTCGCTCGTAAGATTAAACTTTGTCGCTCCTTCTCCTCTCAAGCCACTAAACGAATTAACACCAAATTTAGTGTACATAAGCTATAGCTACACAATTCGTGACGCTAGTATTTTAAAACCACTAGGAACTTTATTTCTAAAGTTATTGAGCCCCAAAAAAAGACAACGACTTTAGAAATACCAAACAAATCTACAATAAATTTCAATATAAGCAACCAATGCTTGTTATTGATTATAAATTACAAAGGAAATTATATTATTTATTACAGGTACGATTACGATGTTTACCTATGAATAGAACGAAAATTCTAACTTTAAATAAATGCTCTGAAAACTTTATTCCAATGGAATTTCTAGAGTTTTTAACGCGGAAATACGGATATATAGAAAAATGAAAGCTAAGTGTTTTAATAAAACAATCAGAACATTCACTTATGTAAAATATTAAATTATTATTCTATAATTATGTAAATTGCGGTATATTAAAACGAGTATATTAGAAAGTTAAAATTGTATTAATCGACTCGTCATATATTGCAAGGTCAGTGCAATTTTTATATGTATATAATATATATATATATATATATATATATACAGTTTTATGAATCATTCTAATAAAAACGTAATATTTAAAATCTTCTCAATGTTGTATGTATATGCGTAAACATATTTTACAATGAATGTTTATGATCCGCAAAAAATACACGATTTTTTTGTTGTGAAAGTTTTTTGTCCGGCTGTCTAAAAACAGCTAAGTCAATGTCTTGTTGGGTCCTTCACCTTGGCCGAAGTTGTGAATTACAAATTGACATGAATATATACAATTATTATAACAGTTGTACCAACCAACACTCATGCAACACAGCAATTATCCATTATTTCTAAACATACTTCAGTTTAGTCACAATTTCCTTGTTTCAATCAAAATAAACATAATTATTTTAAATTGTAGTAAACTAAACACCAAAACAACTATTTCAAATGTGTTAAAATCCGATTGAATCAAAAGCTATAAGAGATTTCTCCTAACAATAAAAACCAATCTATCGCAATTTATTTCAGGAGAGCCTTGGGAAATCTCCCTACTTACTTGGACATTTTTAACTATTGAATGCCGAAATCCAATAATATCCGAGCAAAACGTTTATTCTCGTCGTTACTTAAATCGTATCAAAGTAAATACAACGGAATCAGATAAAACTATGTATATGAAAATATGTTTTTGATAGGTCATCGCGTACAAGCCAATTTCACAATGTTTTATTGGGTATTTTAACAGTAACCGGTGCGCATTGTTATTCGGATATACGAAGACAGCAGAGGCTGGCCGGCGAATTACCCCACAAGGGATCATAAAAGATCCGAAGAGTTCAGAAGCTTTTGCTATCACAGTCTGAACTCTCATCTCATAATATACGTTAGATATGTTTTAGAAAGACCATTGTAAACGGTAAATAATATGCTCTCATGGTTCGTTGTTATTTTGATAACTATGAGAAACATTCTTGAACGAAAAGAATTTTTATTTATATATATATATATATATATACGCGCCCCATGTTTGGAATGTAAATAAGACTTATGTATACCATAAAATGAAATAGAAAAGATTGTAAGCGCTTTAAGAATGTAATATTGTTTTCGACTAGCTTTTTGCGCAATTGGTATAAGTATAAGGTTTTCAGACAATAGGGATATTTATATAAAATTGTATGAATACAAATGAGTTTATTAAGTGCTTATGAAAAATAATACGGTGTACTTAAAAATATTTCTGATTCAAACTTTTTAAAATATTGTACTTATAGGTAAATAAGTATGCGTAAACACATCAAAAATAGACTTTTATTCCATATAAGCGGATCAAAATTAATTTTACACTCGGATGTATTTAAAATATATTTCGTAGCCCGAATGAAAATACCTAATGGACATAATAGCTAAATAACAAAACATATTTTTAATATTCTACTTTTCAACTTCAAATTCGAATATTTGTTATCTGATAAAAAAAAAATATATATATATATATATATATACATATAAAAAAAACAATATGCTGTTACGTCAATGTCAGTTAAAAACATGTGCATAGAAATAATGCAATAACTGTTTTGAAAAAAAAAATGTTGTTTACAACAAAAATGATGACTATAAATATTTGAAATATTATGAGTATTATTTTTATGAGCTATAAAGATAATAACTACATATTTGTTGTAGACATAGTAATGAATAATTTTTGGTGTGTGTCTTACGAATTGAAGAAGTTAGACCGTCCTGAAGTTTGTAACAGGAACAGGCTATGCCCCATTTATATAATTCGTAGAAGTGTCATTGAGTGAGCACTTATTCCCATAATTAAGAACTCAACAACCCTCGAAAATAACTCCGACGCAGCATCAAATTTGTAATAGCACTTCTTTTGATCTTACAAGAACTATACATGAATCTAAACGTTGTTGAAGTTAATTGTTAAAATCGAATTAGAAACTAGCAATTTATGAAAAGAAAATGGCACTTTACAAAATTAAATTAATTGTTTTCGAACAAAAAGGGTGATTTTATTTTGTATTTGTCAAAGTCTGGAATGGTAAGTCCATGTCACCAGAAGACCATAACTCTACAAGTGCAGCAGAAAGACAAGTTCAACCACAACGACCAAAACAAACCTTCAGACAGATCGTGGCCAATCGAACTCACACCACATCGTACTCCAATTGAGTAGACAAGGAGAGATAGGTAACAAATAGTTGCAAGATAGACGTTAACCACACAAGGTATCGGACCAAGCTGCCTTATACGAACGACAAAGGTTATTGACCGCTTCACAAGTCTTTTCCGATCAAGGTGTTTTGAACGATTGTAAAACGCAAATAACAAATTACCGCGCAATGCGACCGAGTTTTCTATATATTCTATACTCCCGGAAGGTAAACACGTTTCACACTGGACTACTTCTTACGGCAATATAATTACTGTCGAATTGTATCGTTGTTTACAAACGTAAACTTAAATTTGTTATTTTCTGTAAATAATTAAAATATTTTTACGAAATTAAAAGCCAATAATAAACATTGCATTTAGCTATTAGTAATATCGAAGCTTCCCTGGTTATTATTGCGATAACATTATGGAAAAATAGTTATAGGAAGTTTAACACCAACACTAAGATAGCAACGAGGGTGACACCCTCCGTAGTTAACTTCTTCAGAAACAGGTTTCTATAGAAATATAACTTCGCGAAAGCTGCAAATACTATTGGTCCGATAATGATAAATTATTCATAAAACTTTTCTAACAAAACTTGTAGAGAACAAAGTAGAAAACATACAAATCTTTTTCGCAAAGTCAAACTTTTCTCTATACAGAGTTATATCTGCACATCTATGAGATATATATAGATTTAAAAAAAAAAACAGACAAGCTTTAATATTTTTTTCATCATGCACAAAGTTTTATTTTTAATCAAATTATAACGTAAATAAATTGTGTTAAAATACAATTAATAACAAAAAACACAAGTGCATTTTTATAGAAATGAGACATTTCAATTTGTGAAAAAGCTTTTAAATTAATGATGAAAAATGATACAAAATCATTTTTAATATTTTAGACCCAAAATTTAATTCAATTACAATTTTAGGCTGTTTTGATAGATTATATAAACTTCATATATTGAATTCACACAAAAACACAAAAGAAAAATTCTTAATTATAATCGTAATTAAATTTTATTATTGTCATCAATTTTTCATAGTCAGATAATTGTTTAAACCAGTCCAGAAAACAACTCTCATAATAAAAAAAATTAATACAAATTATGTATGTTGTTCATCAATAGTAATAAATTAATTATTATGACGTATTAAATATGTTTTAATTGTTCGAAATATTAGTGCATTTACTACACAAAAGTGTAATATTATGCAACGTATAATTAAAGATATCCATTTATATTCATTGCAGAAACAATAGTTTTAGAAATTGCTGGTTTGTACATAGGGAGGCGAACGTGTACGAACTGGAATTACATGACCTTTCATAAATGTGGCTATTGAGTATAATTAAATTGCAAACAAACGCTAAATTTGGGATATCTTCATCGAGTTTCGACTATAATAACGTAATTTATCCTATTATCTAAATTCGATATTACTAGTAGGGATTTTATTGAGATGAAATTGATTTTAATATTCTATTATGGATGGCCATGAAATTATAATATCGTAAATAATAACGAGATATCTACGATTGATTTTCTTTCGTAGAGAACATGATTTATTTTTTAATAAAACCTCGCACACATACTCAATAAAATACACACTTGGAAAGAGTACTATAAAAGACATTATTAAATTTATGGAACATTAATAATTCCGAAATATATTTATGGATCCGCGTAGGCAAAATCGTTTAACATCTATTTCACTACATCTATCTGTCTGTCTCATTCTAAACGGATAGTTGTTTCACAAACAGTTTATCGTCACGGAAGCCCAGCAAATCATAACATATTCATAAATCGATTCATACTCCTTCAATCCTCCCCTGCGAGACGAGATCCAACTACAGCTACTTTTCAAACCATTAATATGTATAGGTTATTTTAAGATTCAACCAGCGGAGTATTTTTGCCATTTCATTCGTCTATTTTTAACAGCGCATTATTTCATTCATTTATATGGGATTACTGGTGTTTTAAAGTTCATACATTATTTATGGAATACGAATTTTAATATAGTGGTGAATTACGTCAGATTACTAAATATATAAACTCGCAAATGAGTCGATTTTAAATATAGCATCAGGTAGCTAAAATTGACCAAAATTTATACATAAGTAAATACCTATATCAAATATAAATACATCAAGATTTTATTGAAATACTTGAGAGTAATAAGTTTCGCTATATTTGATACTATTCGTTACCAAAAATCATAAATAGATGAGCCTATACTTTGTATAGATGTATACGTAAAATTAAATGTTTGTGACGGAGTTTTAAAAATTATATAAAATCCAATAGAACGAGAGCGAAGCATAAAAAATGTAATAAACAATAATGTTCTCAGCTGTTAAGTGGGTAAACTATGAACAGCATTACAACTTGTTGGAAACCCAAACAAAGTCAAGGACATGTGCATGTGTGCATGAGGCGCATGCGTAGCTTTTGAAAATAACAAGTCCGTAGATAAACAAACATTTAATAAAACAAATGGATATTTAATTATATGTTTGTATACATATAATGTTTCGATCATATAGAAGAGATAAGTAATTTAAATTGAAATTAGTTATATTAAAGCTAGCATTTGTCATATGCATAAAAACGGAATAGGTCTATTTATAACTCATAACTCAAAAACGCAACAAGAACATTTGAAACTGAGTGAAATTTAATCAAAAATCGATTTAAATAGAAAACATATTCTAGGAGCTGGAATACCAAACAAGTTAAATAAATACAAATAAAGTTTTAATTAAATTAATCAATAA
Source organism: Nebria ingens riversi (assembly GCA_018344505.1). Lineage (NCBI taxonomy): Eukaryota > Metazoa > Arthropoda > Insecta > Coleoptera > Carabidae > Nebria > Nebria ingens. The sequence continues at coordinate 149,607 of JADQWA010000847.1, forward strand.
ACACCCTCATAAATCTAAAAATGGTTAATTTGGCAAAAAAAAAAGGTCGAACATTAAGCGACTATAATAGTGTAATAATCATATTCGGGGTCGAAATAAAAAATATGCTTTACTTATTTAAGTAAATATGAATACACAAATTAAAACTAAATATGTCCTGGTTCGTTAAAATTGAAAAACTGATATCGATTTGCTAAACAAATTAAAAAAGTAAATGCTACATAAACTTGCAATATAACCTAATCGAAAATGTTATACGAAAGTAAAATACATTACTCCAGCTCACAAAAGCGTAATGTGCACGAATTTACCGTCTACTTAAAATGGGGCACATTTTAGCAATAAATGCATGAGTTATCGCCGAATGCCATTGGAAAATGCCTGGCTTGGTTTCGCATATATTATTTGGAATTTTGTAAATAAAGTTGGCGATGTTATTTCAATTTAACTGTCATGCAAATATTTTAACGATAAAACATAAACAAAAGCACTGCCATTGAAAGATATTCAGATATATATTGGAGGTATTTCTATTAAATAGAAAAAAAATCGTGCATTGTAGGGTATATTTGATTAAAAGCCTAATTTATTTGTTTTGGTTTGAAAACCACACATTTCAATCCGCTTATAAAATAAACAAATCAACTTTTTATTTTCTTATACGTAGTAATACGTATTTATTGTTTTATGTAACCTTGTCTCAAAGTTAATTGAAATAAATTGCACAAATTAAATAAAATAACAAATGTCGTTGATTACCCGGTTATATATATATATATATAGACAATATATATATAATATTACAACAAAAAAATCCGATGTAAAATAATACTTAAATAAAAAAAACTTCTAGATTGTTGATGCAATTCGGTAAGATGAATTAGTAATTCTTTAAAAGACCTTCAATTCTTTAATGAATATTAGGTTTAATTCCATAAGAGAGAAACTGGTGTTATTGTAATTATTTAGATTTATTTATCCGAAATATTATATTTATTAGGTGTCTAATATTAATTTATTAGCCGTTATTTAAATGTATTAGGGAAAAAATTGGGAGTTGTCACTCACTCATTCTTCTGCGCATAACACGGTGCAAGCTATTCCGAGTAGCCAATATAAAAATGTGGTTTTTCGTGTAATGAGGAGTAATTTTGCATAAACACAATTGTAATTACAAGTAATTAAACATGTCTTGATGAGTGTTGTAAATAATAAGCGCATGTAACGTAACACATTTTGCATTACGAAAACAGTTCTAGATGTTAAACCAAGGTTAACTAGATTTCATACACAGATAAAAAATATATAAACCAGTTTCAAATAGCCCTTTCAGCATATGCACCAGTAGATGTAATGAAATATAAGCTAGATAATTCAAGTTGTTTTCTTAACTAGCCAAAACTAGGTGATTCGAAATGGAAATGTAGATTTACGAAGAACAACAGATGGCAGCACGGTAGTGGTTGCAAATGTAATATATTGAGAATCTTACCTTAGCGAAGTCGATCTTGAGTGTACAGCAACCAGAGTAAATGTCTGCTCCATTTAATGTATCCTTAGCTCTTGTGGCGGAATCGACATTATCGAATGTGTGTAGGAGTTAAGAAAAATTTGCTTATTTAAGTAAAATTAGATTTGTTGAATTGAATCTCACTTATTTGTAACATTTAATATTATTGCATTTCTAAAAGATTTAAATATTTCCGAGCAAACATTCGAAATATATTAGTTATTTTAGATAATAAACACAAGTGATGTTTAGGTATTTTGATTTGAAAATAAGTGAAATAAAATCGTTACAAGTTTAAATCGTATTAAAGGATATTCAACCATCGCTTGGACACCATTTTTCTTGAAAATTACAATGCGGAGCACTTGTCCGCTTGCTTGGCAAATAGTGTGTAGTACTTCCTGCAACAAATATAAACACAATTAGTAACATATATAACCACTTATTTTCATTTTACTGACAAATAATTTATTTATATTTATTTACAACTGACTTAATGTTTACACACTTCAGTGGAGCCGAAAAATCAAGCTATCCAATTACTAATTGGCTTTCTCGTTCAATTATTTGTAAATCAAATAATCATCCCTTGTAAATAATCAGATCTTCCACAGAAAATGTTATAAATCTCAAGATATAAGCAGTCTCATACTAATAAATAGTTTTAACCATCAAGAAAAGTTTGTCGAAATATTTACTATATTATATATAGTTATATATATAGTTTTTTATATATATATATATATATATATATATATATATATATATATATATATATATACATATGTTCCATAAACCATAATTATAATTTCGTATTTGTTCCATAATAGATTAAATTAATATCCCGGAAAAATATTTTTATAAAACAAAATACCAAACCAAATATTTGCTGTAAATAAATAAGATAAAACCAATCGATTCCATACATAAACAGTAGTTCACAAAAAATGATTAGAACCTAAATTGCAAGACATGTTTTCAAATTGCATCTTAGGAACGATAACTAGATATGATTGGTGTATTAAATAACAGGTTGAGGCAGTCATATAGAAAAACATTTGCGCAAAGGAAACCCCAGATATACAAATGTTATTGTCCCGCGTACTGAATACAAACGTATTGTATAGTTCAATACTTCCAGTCAATGTATCAAGTACTATCAACAACAACTTTACTACTAAAACTTCGTAAAATAAATAATGGTATATAGGTATGCAATGCTAGTTTGTTTTGACACAGTGATCAGATGAAGTGTGTTGACCTACATAAATGGCGGTGTTATATATGTAGAATGTAGTTGTGATGATAAACTAGGTATAAATACGTAATAAAATTCGTTCAAAACATTTTGATTGCAACTGCAACATTGGATGGGAATTGGCATCACTCCAAAACCAGTCTAATGTGTTTAATAATTTGCCCACGAATATGTAAATACAAGCAATCCCAAACATTCCTAATGGATGATATTTACTACGAATCTTAAACTTCTTATTTCTGATATGTATACCTACAAGTAATGTCCAATGTATAATTCATCCATTTTAACTCGATTCGTAAATGAATTTAGAGTCAAATGTAAAAACAATTTCAAATATCTAAATTATTATATATTTTGCTTTATATTTTACATTCCGTAAATGAATAGAGCATTCATTCGAAAATAAGAATAACGAAATAAATTTTAGTTCGAAGTTTTATCAATAAAAAGAAAACATTTTTATTTATTTTATATATGTATGCATTAGCAGTAAATAGACCTCATTACTAATGAATGTTAATATCTAGAGTTGAAAAGCCTTATATATATTAACTTATCAACTTTTTCATCATGTTTCTTTTTACTAATAAGTAATAAATATTTTTTTAAATTACATATGCGGCTTTTAATTACTATATAATAAATAAAAATTATAATTTATCTACTTATTAACACATTAAATATCAATGGCACCATTCACATTTCGACCTATTTTACAAAAGAGGATTAGCTTTTACATAAGCTTTAAGTTCGGCATTACGAGTTTCTATATAAATACACAATACATCTAATACAATTAAAATGACTATTATTAACTTGAAATGACTTGAAATACACAATTTTTCTTGGTATAATCAGAATTTGATTAGGACCCAATATCTTCAGAAGTACAGTAGCTATTAAATTTAAAATACGAACGGATTCAATTGGGCCCTTACACAATACGTGTGCGAAATTTGGTTAAAATCGATTCGATACCTTCAGAGGAGAAGAGGCAACAACATTTGGTCTTACGACCGAGGACAAGAGATCAACATGTTACTAAGTAAAAGACTATGAAAGAATTTGTTTAAATCCGAGAAGGCTCAGATGAAATATGCAAACAAGCACTTAAACTCTGCTGTATTACGTATATGGGGAGTTAAAAATGTGTTCTTATATAAAAATAGATTTAATACATTTTAGATTTGAAAGTTTATAATACAAGAAACACTATAAATAATTGGTTTGTTGTATCACTATGTTTAGTCTCTGGAAATATATTTGAAAATCAAACTGTTTTATTTATGAGTATTTTCGATGAATGTGTATCGAAGCAAGGTTTGTATCACCACCCAACTAGTAACTGAGTAAAAGATTATAAGCGGCTGATGTGTTTGGATATGTGTCTTGTACACCATATATCACATGGACGGCGACACCTGTTCGGTCACTGAAAGTGTCTCACTCTTACGAATGATTTTGAACAACGTATTCATTACTGACCGTTATACAAAAACTATTATATTACATAGTTGCAAGTCAACACATTATTCATAAATGTTTAAGCGAAATTATGATTAATAAATGACAAAATATAAAAATAACAAAAACACTTATGGAAATTAAAATTGTTACAAGGAAACGCAGCAGCTGTTTTTAGTATATATTAAGGAAACTTTTGAAAAAAGTACAAAAATTTAATGGAAATGTCAACTTTTCTGTCCTGAAATTCATAAAATAAACGACATTGTTACAGATGGTGAATTACGTTTTGTTTTGTCGAAAAATCTAATGTAACATTAGCGTGACTAGTTATTTTAACATTTGTTATACATTTACTAAATAAAACATAACGATTTTCATCAGAAGGTTGATAAGATAGAAAAGTTGAAATTTGAACAAAAAAAACACCTAATTAAAATGTCTCGTTGAATAAATTTAATTCAAAAAAAAAGTTCAAACAATTAATCTTCGCTTTTGATATTAAATTTTATACGTAGACATCACTGTATATATCTATGTATGTCGCAAAGCAAAAGAAGACTTCAACTGTTGTATTTAGCATATTATATAAATATGTAAACTATAAAAATATATTTTCTGAAGTAGCTATAGTATTGCGATACTCTTTCTTATACGTAGAGTATCTGTGCAATAGAACGGGGTAAACATGTATTTATTAGGACTTTTTTTATAAAACTGGTAAAATACTTTAACTACCAAAAGGTTTATTTTTATTTTAATGCATAAATGTAACAATAAAATTTAATTAAATTTTAGACAATTCGCAATTGTGTAATCATATTTACTTTGCTGTTCGTGACAAATTATTTTCATTTGATTGTGATATTGATTAAATTAGTTTACTTATTAAAAACTATAGATTCAATTCGCTACTGTACTCATAATGACGTTTTAAATTAAATTTATAAACATCAAATAATGTTTTTATTGGAAATGAAAATGTTTAGCTTGAAAACCAATTTTAAAAATACTGTATAAGGACGCTGCCACCATTTATCAACGTTTGAAAATCAGTTTCAACATTAATCTACACATTACTAACCCTAAATTAATTTTGATGAGTTTAAAAAATATTTGCATATATAAAACCTTGTTACGCTGCTTTATATACGTAAAAAGCTTCTTTTTTTTTTGGGTATTTAAATTAACTTTCACAGCCGCCCCATCATGAAATGTTAAGGGTTAAAAACTTAATGGCACAGCTAACTAATTGGACGCTAAAGTGATTATATATTCCAAAATACCAACCCATCGGTGAAAAACAAGTAGATTATATTGATCAAGACAGATAACGACAAAAAAATTATATATACATATTGAACCGAGAGGCTGAAATAAGCTCGCTGAAACTTCAGTATCAGGTTTTGGCAATTAATCCGTCATCAGTCAACTTCAGCATTCAGACGAAGTCCATAATCGCCATCGTTCAAACTGTCTGTCAAATTACTTGTCATTGCAAATACATTCGTTTTTAAGAGTAAACAGTTTAAAAACAAAACGCTTTTAATATAAGTGCCATAACACTATTTTCTACTCGATGCGCTTCAGATTAGCAAAATTTTATTATTAAATAATATATAATCCATAAATTGCCAAAATAAAGAAACGAAATAAAAACAAAGTTAGCTGGCAAATATTGCAGGTTGCGTATGCCTAGGCGTTATATTATTATGGTCAGAGGCGCGTCAGATTAATATATAATAGAAAAACACAAGTCATTAAAATATGTTTTATTTAATAATTTATAATCCATAAATTACCAAGAAAAAAAAACGAAATAATAACTAAGTTAGCTGATAAACATTGCGGGTTGCATATGCCTAGGCGTATATACTGCAAATTTACTAAAAATATATATAAATAAACTTTTTTTTTAAATGATCTGGTTTGTTCAAAGTTTTAGCTTAGTTTTAAAGCAGTTCATCTTGCCCTGTTTGTAAAGTTATACCAGTCTCCCCTAAATAAATGAATATAAATCAAAAGTGATGATAAATTATGTTTATATTTCGGTTTAAAAAAAAATATCGTCAGCACCTCACCAAACGAATTTATTTTATTTTAAGCGCAAACTAATAAATCGTTTTACGTGTATGGTGACAAGTAGTAACAATAAATAATATTTAAACTGTGTAAAATTCAATACAAATGTCCTGAATCTTAACAACTTATGTGACGAAATATTTATCATTAAACTTGTCCGCCACAACATGATGAAAATAATCCGTGTAAAATGTGACGAAGACTGTTCCAAGTGACACAAATATCAGACATGCCAGTTTGGACATTCATTACCCACGAATTTTGAGTTGTTGACATTTTGCCACGGCGATCGAGTCGAGCTGAACGGCTGCGGCGTGAGGTTACCCGCGCGCACATCCTAAATCATTACCAACGTTACGTTGCGCAGTATTTTTAATAAATGTGTGTATTTTCACATACACACGTGTGTGGTACACGGTATTTCAGACCATAAAGACCGCACATACATAAATAACAAATACAGCAATCAGTATTAGTGCTATCCACAATCACAGAACGTTCAAACTTTTAGATAGTCACTAACTGTGTTGTGTATAGTGTAACGATTATGAATCGTCATGTATGGAGGACGTTGTACTGATTCTAATCAGAACACGGCACCAGCGCTCATATCATAGCTGTTTCCGATTGAAGAGCGTACAATATAGGTATGATAATAAGTGGATACTTCCTAACAGAACTCAACATTGGATTAAAGGTCAATAAGCTTTTATTTTAAATGACTTCAAATCAATTTATTCAAATATGTATGAAATAATATTTGTACGCCATTAATCGATGAGTAATTTTGAAAAAAAAGTAAATAATGAAAGTGCACAACAAAGTTTGTTCGTTTGTTTTCAAAATTGATCCGAAAACATAAAATTAATAATAATGCATAATATTAAGTAAAAAATTATAAGATTTCAAAGATATGAATATTTCTAAGAACTTTTGTTTCAAACGTTTCCTCCAAAAGAGACCTATTTACAAGAAAAGCACGTTTGAAATAAATTTTCATATTTGTTGCGTATTTACTCTTATAGAACAAAAAGAAAATAATTGAATTTATTATCTGCGATAATTAATCATCGACGAACCAGTTATCTAAACATATTTACTGCCTATAAAAAAAAAGTCGAGTGTACACCGCGTGCTGGTATTTCAACTTTTAGTAGTTGTTTTAGAATTAGAAAATTAAAAACAACAACAAATATATTTACTGTGAAAGCAGCAACTAAAACTGTGAATTGATTAGCACTAATTTCCCATAAAGTGGGGAATGGAAAAACGCAACCAGAAATACAATTCAAGACATATTTGAATAAATGGCGCCACAAAGTAGACTTCACCTAACTCGAGTGAAACTATTGAAAACTAGTGATATCGCACTAAATATTCAATATTATTTTACATATATGATGGGTATTTTCTATCCAGTCCAAACATATATTCCCACGCAAATGGATATAACATTTACATAATGTTTGTTTATGCGTCTGCCAAATGTACACAGATAAATCGATTGATAAACCGCATTAGTGGTTCGCTAATTAAAAATTTATGAACACAAGTTTGCATATTGATATAATATATATTTAGTTGCACCAAAAACAAAAACAAACAAAAACCATTGGGTAAAACGTCACATTAACTGTATCAAAAAGAGCACTGTTGGAAACTCGAATAAATTCATTATAATTCTGTACATGTACCTATTTTACTTGCGATAATTGACCTATTAAAAAATGGAAACTATGTAATTTGTAGTTCAAACAATTGTTTACATGACGTAATCGTTTTTTTCATATTTCAAACGTGAAAGTGCATAAATCTTTTGTTTGTTATTTAGATAGAGTATAATATATATGTTAACTGTTTTGCTAAATTGTCGTTATAACACGCACAAGAATCAGTCACAGTTTATAACATATGCTCTTGCATGTTTTATATGCAAGTGATCTATTAAAAATAGAATCGATTATAAATAACAAATAAATAAACGGTAAACAATATTTTTCAAATCTTCCAAAACATTTCTATGAATATCGGATATAAATACAGAAGAGATAGATCAAAAAAAAATTTTAACTTATATATTTGCATGGTAGTTGCTCGCTCGTAAGACCAAAATATGTCACACCTTCTTCTCTGAAGATACTGAACGGATTGACACAAATCATAACGTAACACTGTTAAAAGATATTTCTGAATTGTCTAAATACGACACATTTATATCATACGAGAAGTGTAATTGTCTAGATGGAAGCTATTTAACTGCGTCATAGTATTATTGATTATTTCAAATACTATTATAGTCAATATGCAAATAAAATTGTACATTTGATGAGCTTGACTTCACAAATGATTTGTGCAACACTAGAATACATGTTGGTGCAGTGTGTCCTAGTGTCAGTCACAAGTGACCCGGTGTGTCATTCATAAATCGTTACATTTTCCATCCCGAAATCCAATGAAGCATATTAATTTAACAGTCGCCGTGTGCAAATGACACAACATCTCTCTCCCACACCAGAAACAAATTGTTCTTTGTCTATCGCATTGGAATATAATGAAATATACATCTATAACTCTGAATTGTTTCATCATAATTCTATACATGATCACGCGGAATAACTACAGTGTCCTACACTCGACTTTCTTATACGAAATATTTAACAACAAAAACATAATTATATTCAATTTTAGACTCATCCGTTTTTGAGTTACACTACATACAAACATCTGTTTGAATAGGATTATTAAATTTTTCATGGTGTAGTTTATTATTTCGTATAAGAAAAAATCTATAGTGTTAGAAATAAATGTTCAACTCAATCTATAATAAATTTTTCTCCTAACTTTGTTTTGGGAAAGCACACATACAGAATTCTTGTTTCAACGTAAATAAATTGATGGTCGACTTTATTCTCGTTACAAAAAAGACGGGCTAAATATAAATGGATTACCCATGATTGAGAATGTGGTGAGGTGAAACCGTAAAAACTTTTAAGTAACAAAGATAATATATCACTTCATGTATATATATATATATATATATATATATATATATATATATATATATATATATATATATATATATATATATATATAGAATAAAAAAAGAAGAATATAAATGGCTAAAGACGTAGGGATGAATTATGTTCTTTAATTAATTTATTTCGTTAAAGGATTCAGGTTTTGTTTGTAGATTTTCGAGTGTAAATAATGTTTAAAATAAATAAATAATGTACTTACAACTGTAATGGGGTACATCGGATTGATGATAGTAAAAAGTAATACATGATTTGGCTTATTATCATCCTGTCGTTTTCGGCGTGGTTCTTCAGTTGCGTTGTTACCGCCACTAGCGTAACCACCGCCGCCAACACGGAAGCCAGCGCCGGTTGCTGAATTGCCACCACCACCTCCGGCTCCAGTTTCATGTCCCTGTATTCAAACAAACAAAAACCACAAAATAAACGAACGTGTCACACTCAAATCAATTGTTTGACAACTAAATTTAGTTCAGTTTCAAAACATATATTTATTAAATGATCTAAATATATAATTGATATATTATGAATCCACAGTAGTTATATTTTTATACACAAATATCTAAAATGTAAACGCAATTGGTGTTGTTTACGGGTAATTTATATGGGAGAGGTGCAAGGTAACATATGCAAGTAACCATAAATATTTAATGCGCATGTGTAGTTACGTAGATTAGCGAATTTCCGATAGCCCAGTACTAATTTAGGACTGGATAACGTACCCGTGCGGTTAACCGCATAAGACAACGCAAGATTATTATAGATTAATGGCACTTTAAAGTGTTGGTAATAAAGCATGGCACAGCACTGCACACAGGATACTAAAACGAAGCTTACAACGGAGATTTTGTGTTTAGTGGTACATCCATACATGCATAATGGTTAGTCGCGTATAGGTAAAGCTGTTACCAAAATGGGAATGAGTCAAGCGTTTTCTATAATGCGAATAACAACACCAATGTCCAATATATTTGCTGTAAGTGCAGCCGTTTTAGAGATGTTACAGAAACAACAAAAAATGGCTTGAGTAGCCATGAACTTTTGGTGTGGAAGTTCTTTTCAGAAATAGGTTTTTCTCACGGGCCATTTACAAATTTTAAGTTTTAGTTTCAACAGTTTAAACTGTAAAGCATTATTCCAAAAATAGTTATACTCGTTTCCGGGAAGGTCAAAGGTGTATTTTCGTTAAATTTCGTATAAGAAAGTAAAAACAATTGCAACTTTTTTTATGGCGTACCTAATCGTGAGGATATCGTGATGAAACTGAGGAAGTTATTAAATTTAGATCGTAAATAAAACCTCGTCAATCTAATAAAGGTGTATGCGAGTATTTTTCAGGAAACAAGTTCCGTGCAATTCAATAGGGAGCCGTTAATTATAAATGTGCGCTTTTACAACAATGAACAAATCAAATATTTTACTATGCTAACCTAACCCATAATCATACAATCGAAAATATTTTTTTAATGTTTTACCAACTTTTATATGCATATTACTATTTGAAAAAATCTACTCATACGAAACAGGACTAATAAATCCCGTATAATAATTTCACAATGAAACACACACATCGAATTTTTCAGGTTTTTATTACAAAAGAAATAAAAACTACATTTCTAGAGTCATCATTAAAACTTTTTTAAATGAACATAATATTTCATCACAATTAAAAGTTTTTAACAACTAATATTATTATTTTTTAATTCTTTACTAGGGAATTCATAATTCTAGACTCAAATTGTTTCACATATAGAAGTAATCCTATATTTACGCTGTGTTTAGCTAAATTCGATCATTAAACTAAAATTGTACAATCGAATTTCGATGACTCGAATAAAATTTGTGCATTAGATTAGTATAATTTAAAGTAGAAATTCATTAAACACTAATTCTTATTACTACAGAAATTGATTAATAATAAAACGAGATTAAATCAATCTGGCACATCTGGTAATAACCGTAAAGACATTATGGCCACCACAGGCCCGAAAAAACATTAACCACATACGGTTTCATTGCTGATGGCAAGCTATAACTACTAACTATTAAAACAGAAAGCGATATGTAAGTAGGTACTATAAAAATTGTTATAAATACAGATTATACAATGTAAAATTACAAGGAATTTTTTCTTACACTTTTACGAGTCCAAATAAGCAATCTGGTAGAAAGTTCAATTGTTTACATGTAAATCTCCTAAACTTATAGGTATTTTCGTTAAAAACTCAACTTCGCGATTACAATTCACATTATTTCATTACAATCGACGAATAAACAAGTAATTTAACACAATTCAATTAAAAATTGCAATATTATGTGTTTATATATGGAAAATTTAATCTCTTTACAGTGTGCCTATAGGAAATATAAAACTGGGCAGGGTACCTATAACTTTTCACGATCGTATCGATTTTTATATTAGCGACATACCTATATAGGCTTTAAAAACAATTCTGCGTTTAAGTGCGATTTGGTTACTGGCGAATTCCGCCTAACGAAACGTAACTCACGGTTATTAAGCTAACATAAAATGGTCATTATAATTATATATATATATTGTCAAGTTGCTAAATTAATGTTGGGAATGCTAAAATTGGGTCGCCTATTATAGTATTATTTTTATAATACTAAATGCACAATGTGACGTCATAATATATTTATACATTCATCCTAAATGAATTTCAGAGGCGCGTATAACAATTGATATATTAAATATAGATAAATAGTTTGATTTGTTTTCGTGAGATAGTGAAGTATCATTAAATATATTAGATAATACTAATGGTGTACTTGTTTTGAGAGTCGGTTTTGAAAAACAAATAAGTCGTTATTTGAGGTATAGGAGTAGATGTTTTAAAAACGATTGGTTTTAAAACGTATCAAGAAATTCTAACTAAGATGGAACTTCAGAAAGTGTAACTAAGTTAATAGTAACTTCCCAAGTTATTAGAAGTAATAGTTATGTTATAATATGTATAAAATATGATAACGATTTCACTTCGAAGTTCACTAAACACTGCAAAATTGGTACGAAATTTACATAATGACTACTATTTATTTACTTTCCTGATACATACACCGGTTGTTAATTATATTCTAAACTATACACATACTTGGATTAAACACGAAAATAACTTTTTTTTTATGAAGTAACATTTTAGTCCATTTAAAAATTAAAATTCGCAAATTAACCAATCAAATTCTACTTAAAAGCTACAATTGATGCAAAAACAAATATTTACACTCAGATATTTTATTTAAATAACACAAAACCGGAAGTGCATATAGGTTTCCTGATTAGGATTACACAAAGAAATTGAACGAATAGATAAAACGTGGACAAACTAAAATGAATTATGGATTTGTGTTACAAGTTTAGAGTCATGAACCAATTTTATAATTCATTTCTTTAGTGTATGGGGGCTAAACAATAAAGGGTGATTTTTTGAACTGATAATACATTTTTTACTAATACACCCTGAATCGTTTGTATACAAAGCACCTGTTAGATGGAACTCGTTAATCAGATAACTAACCTTACATAATCGTCTTGTAAATATCACACTTTCAAATCGTTCATTATTAATACCGCGTTTTTGTAACAGTTTCCTACATGATTGAAAGTTACAATTATTCATTTTTTGTGTTTTGGATTTAAATTTAATTTTTATCAGTGTATTTCTTTTTATAAATACAAATAAACTGATACTTCAACACCCTCTATAAATATATATATATTTTTTTATATATATATATATATATATATATATATATATATATATATATATATATATATTTACTTTCTTATATGACGTAATAAGTAAGTAATGTTTAGATATTAGTAACAAATTTTAAAAAGTATCAAATGTGATGTTATCAATTTAATTTACATTCGAGATAAGAGTATCTGTTTGAAAAATTAGAGAAAACTATTGAAAACATGTTCACGAATGCGACAAAATATGGTTTTTGTTGGTTTAGTTAGAAGCGACAATCTAAAATTTGCATTAATTTTGTTTTAGATGAGATGACAAAATATAGACAAATTTGCTATTGTGGCAGTATTTTCATTTAGATAATATGTTAAAATGGCTTTTAGAATGACATGTGACTTAGGAATTAGTATTAATAAAGGTATTAAATGCGGAAAAAAATTCGAATATGACAAATACAACAAAGCCGGCATAATACACACCCCCTCCAAAAGAAAATGCACATGGTATAAAATCGATACAAGACAAGTGGTATATGACATGTATAAATGTAAAACTGATATTTGTATGTTAAAAATGGACTTACACGATGATTGCCCGTTTCTGCATCAGTACGTTGTCGTTTATTGTGAGGCCCATCACCATTGAACGCCATTTTGAACTGATTATAAACATGCACTGATAAAACAACCGATCACTGTTATGTCTCGCGTAAAACTGTGGAGCGGGTGTCCTAGCTACTAGCAAATTAAGAGCATGGCAACAAGTGCTGCCACCTATGAACTAACGAAAGGCCAGTCCAGACTAAAAAATTGATTAAATATTAAAAATAACCAACTTTTAATTCACAATTAAACCAAAACTACATATCTGTTTTCGAATATATTATTATTTATGTTTAAATTGCTTGAGATAAACTTGACATTTCGCTACATCTGACAAATTCATAATATTAACCTTAGTTTTATTGCTTAGATTAATCGAATGTGTTTGAAGTTGTAATGCAATGGATGAAGCAATAAAGAAACAAACAAGTTTATATTTCTCAAATTTTTATAAACATACACAAAAGTGGAACACTATTATTGAAAAGAGTCAGAAGCCTCTTTCAGGATTAAAAAACCAAGTCGAGCAACTATGTTGCATAGAAATGTACTACTAGATGAATGATATTTTAACAAATATTTCATCTATTTCTTTTAATTCATTTTTAGTGCTAATGTAGCAAAAGAATTTTGCGATTTTCCCGATTTGAAATCACATCTTTTGGCGAAAGTATTAGCGGGCATTGATGAAGAACTATTTATATTACGAAGTATTGTGTAAGTTTTCCTTGTTGCATCATGAATTACAACTTATCATTTGTTGACATTGTAGAAATGAATTAAATATGGCAGTACAAGAACTCAGGAATCGGCTTGTAGCGTTCGAAAAAACTACTGTGAATATAGATTGGGATGACGAAATTTCTATATCTGGAAATGCCTTACAGCCGTCTCTATCCGATTTGTTAGGAATGGCTTTATTAGCTTGGCGTATTTACAATGATTTATATCAAAATATTGCAAATTCTATAAAATCATTAGATATTCGCAATGATAAAAGTTTGAATCAAATCAATTTCGCTGTAACTGAAAGCGATCTAACAATAATAAATGAGATTGTTGCTATAACACAGTATTGTTATTAATATTATTTAAAATTAATGTTTATACTAAATATGAAACATCTAAAATAAATAAATATAAAAAATATTATTTTTTATTGGTCTACATAAATACAACATCAAATACATAATAATTTTAATACCTTAAAAAAACAAAAAAAAAATTGAACAAATACATATCCAAAAACGGACTAATCCGTTTTTCGTGCTATTAATATTTCATTATGAACGCAATAATTACGTTTCGCATTTCGGAAATTCTTTTAAAAATCGAATTAAGAATTATTTTAATATAAACATCTACAACGCCATGTTTCTTCCTTCAATTGATATTTCTACTGCACGGCGTGATTGTTTGTTTCGTTTGCTTTCAATAAAATTCTTTACATGTTTTTCGAATCTATTAAGTTGCTTTTTTGAAGACTAAAACCAAATAAAATGTTGATCAAAAACAAATCGAGGTTATAGTTGTAATTGAAGTAATAGTAATTTAACTCAGTTGTTAAAAGTAACTTACCGTACTTATGTCGGTATCGCTAACCCATTTTGGTCGTACGACATAATCTTTATTTGACGGCATTGGTACTCTTGCACGCCCGACCCAACCCTTATCACCAGGTCGCAATTGCCTGCGAAAATATATATATTTAAAATTGTAATATAAATATTACTTCCAATACATGTTGCAAAAATATTGATTAAAGACGCGGTAAGTCACGTCGTAATACGTATTTAATATATTAAATGAATATTAAATATGTGTATAACTTTCTTATATGAAGTATAAGTAAGTTTAGTAATCCTGAACATTTACGAAGTCGAGATTTTAACGAAAATACACCTTTTGACCTTCTCTGAGTCGAGTCTGACTATTTTCATGATTCCGTCTGTGTATGTGTGCACGCGCGCGAGCTCTGTCTGTGTTTGAGTGTTGAACGTAAAATTATGAAACGTTTAACTTAAGGTTTGTATATGGCTCGCAAAAAAACCTCCTAGTATTGAAAAGAATATTCAAACTAGAAGTGCATGTTTACTTAGTCATTTTTTGCAGCTTCTGCAATATCTCCGAAACGGCTGCACTAACAAAAAATATAGCGATATTCAAAATGAAAGATATTAATATTTCGCACAACTTTTATTTAAAAAATTTCTTCATAAAGTGTAGCAATTACAAGAAAATTGCTATTAAAATACTTATTTTTTTAATTTATGTTGCCATAGTTACGTAGGTATGGGAAATTGTATTTTTGACAAATAGATTAATAGTAAAATAATACATACTTTCCTTCTGCAGTCATTGCTTTACTCAATTCTTTCCTTTCTGATGTTTCACTGTCCGCTCTTCGGCGCTTTGGCATCTGTTCCATATCACGATTTAACCGTTCCTCACGAGACATTGCTAAACAAAATCCAAAAATAAAGAAACCACTAACTCTACCACATAGACAAAGCACCTTTGAAATCAGCAGATAAATTAAAAATCGGCCTAGCCCATTCATTAATCAACTTCCCAGCTCGTTCCTTATTTTCCTTAGTTTCTTTCGGATGTTTATACAAATACATAACAGCTTTCCCAATCCCTGAATGCTTCAATGTCGATTGATCAATGCGTGGAAACTCATACAGAAGTCTTAAGATCGCTTCTCGTACTTGCAAAGAAGGCATTGATCGATCCGGCATCGGTGCTAGCCAATCGGTCAACACACTTAAGACGTTGTGTTCGATGAACGCTAGTTGTAGATCGTGTTTCTTCAGTTGAGACATTACTTTTGCGAGCATACCGATCTTTTTCGTTGCTGGTTGTGATGTTTGGTTGCGTTTACGATCTTCATCAGCTGCGGAACGCATGTCTTGTAACAGTTGTGCGATGATATCGTCGTTATCGTTAATTATGTCGATATCTTTACGACGACGTCGATGGGTTTGTTCTTCACGTTTACGTTGTAACATTGCTTCAAAATCGGAAGCGTGTTCACTGAGACCACTAAGCGAGGACATCTTAGTGTAAATAGGGTAAACATTGCATGGAGATACATTTTAATTAATAAAGAAATATGACACTGTGCATTGAATGATTCAAAAATAATTTGAAGCTGTCTATAGTATATTTATAAATTTTGTAGAAATAAATGTAATAATATATTCCGTAATTTAATAAAACCATATACATAATTAGAAATTGAAATATAATTCGTTATTTTTATTTTATATTACGAATCAACGAATTCACACTGCAGATGCATTTAAAGAAGTCAAATCCCGAAATAAATTTGAAAGGCCAAACAATGAGCTTTTGTTAGCTAATAGAAAATCTATCGCTATATTTAACTTAATGTTTATATTTTTATAGATAAATTGAATTTAAAAACAGTAATTTTTATTAAATTAAAACTCAACAATTCTTTTTATTGAATTTAATTGAAATAACTCACCCTCTATCTGAATTATTGATACCATCATCTGAGTCGTCGGATACATCAGGAAGTACAGCAGTTGGAGGCACTTGTGCATCGCCTCCTTCTTCGGTGGCAATTTCAGCACTACCTGAAGGACCTGCCTCAGCTTCTTCATCATCACTAAGTAACAGATTTTTAGTCTTCTTTTTTTCGCCTTCATTCTCACTTTCCGAATCAGATAATACTGCACGGCTCCGTTTTTTTGTCATCGTTGCTACATAATGAATTATTAAATTATTTCGCTTTTCTTCAAATTAATAAATTTACCTTCTTCTCCAGAATGTGATCCTGATCTAGAGCGCGATTTAGATCTTGAACGTTTACGTGAACCAGACCGTGATCGTGATTTCGATTTTGAACGAGATCTTGATCGAGAACCAGATCGTGATCTAGCACTACCAGATCTGGATCTTGAACGTGATTTAGCCGAACCAGATCTAGAGCGAGATCTAGAACCTTTTCTAGAACCAGAACGCGATCTTGATACTGCTTTTCTAGATCCAGAACGAGATCGCGATCGAGAACCTTTCCGCGAACCCGACCTAGATCTTTTACTGGCCCTAGAGCCCGATCTTGATCTAGATCCTCTACCAGACCCCGATCGTGATCTTGATCTAGAACCTTTTCGTGAACGTGATCTTGACCGTGATCTTGAACCTGATTTAGATCTAGATCTTGATCTGGAAGCTGCTTTTCTTGAACCTGATCTAGAACGTGATCTAGATTTCGATCTTCTTTTTGAGACAGCTGACTTAACTGATTCAGAACGTGAACGAGATCTGGATGCTGACTTTCTTGATCCAGATCTTGAACGTGATTGACGAGGCGATTTACTTTTTCTAGACCCAGATCTAGATCGGGATCTGGATGCAGCTTTGGCTGACCCTGATCTAGAACGAGATCTAGAACCTTTTCTAGAGCCTGATTTTGATCTAGATTTTCTTGATCCTGAATGTGATCTAGAACGAGATCTAGAAGCTGCTTTACGTGATCCTGATCTTGAGCGAGATCTAGATCCTTTACGCGACCCAGACCTTGATCGTGATCTAGATCCTTTACGAGATCCGGATCTAGATCGAGATCTTGATTCTTTACGAGATCCGGATCTAGATCGAGATCTTGATCCTTTGCGAGAGCCTGACTTAGAACGTGATCTTGATCTAGAATGGTTTGATTTTGCTGGGGAACTATTTCTGGAGCCAGATCTAGAATTTCGTCTGGATCCTGAATTGGATCGGTGAGAACCAGAACGTGATCTTGATTTGCGATTAGATGCTGCACTTCTCACAGAACCAGATCGCGAACGAGATCTTGAAGAACGTTTAGATCGTGCCGGAGATACAGAACCATTCCGTGGTGGCGAACCGGAATTTGATCTCATGCCAGGAGATCCAGATTTTGATCTGGATCTAGATTTTCGTGATCCTGATAGTGGAATACGAAATATGTTTGCTGTTACACTTGTATGCTCCTTACTTTCGATTGATTATGAGTAAGTCGTACAGTTTTGATGGGTTTAGAGACATGGGGTATATATTCTATAATACTTTACATGATGTAAGGATGCAAGAGTTCTACGCTCAGGATTACGTTGCAACGCATGAATTATTTACGATATTTAAGGTCCATGTGTGTACATCTTCCAGAAAAGATTAAACATAATCAACGATGTGCACCGTTAACTATGTGACCAAATATATAACAAATGGGGTATGAAAATATTAACGTGTTTGGCAAAACGTGTTACTTAAATATACTAGAGTAGTAGTACGAAAATATATTTATTATTACGTAATTTTCATCGTATGCATTCGGTGTTATCATAACATTAAATGCAACAATTACCATAACTATTGAACGCATGCAACATTATTTTTGTATTTTAACACTGACCTGCATCAGAATGAGCAGATGCATTCGACGCTACAGATGATGATCGAGATTTTCCACTTTTCTCAGTTGAGCCCGATATATCCAGTTCATCAGGCGCCTTTCCATCTTAAAATAAAATAATATCCATATGATCAACATTGATTTCAATAAGGTTATCGGTACTCAATAGTATAAATGCATAATATATAACATCCATTCTTACCTTCATCTATATTCATTATCCTAAATTAAAGGCTCTGTATGCTTTACACTTAAAATATTTGAAACACTTATTTTTATAATATGTTACCACAATAAAATCAAATAAAATGCTATGCTATACAATGCCAAACTGACAGACAGAGATGACATCCACGATTAGGGACGTATTAGCCCACTAGGTCTACGGTTTATTTTATATTGGGCCCGTTGGGTTTTTAAGATTAGTGGTCCCCGGATTTTTTTTCAGGGTTTCTATTTATTTACTGGTCCATTCCTGCGTTTGTAGTTTTATTTATAAAATACCAAAAACAAAAATCCCTACTGTTCGGATGTTTTAACCTCATTCCAAAGATTCCAAGTACAACTAACGAAAACATTCCGTTAGCCATTTTATATTTTGATTGTAATTCTCAAAATTTTAAGTAATATAATACATTGTTTATATTAATTATAAGTTATAAGTGTCAATATCGTTTAAGTAAGTTGAAAATATCTATTTTTGAATATGAAATGTGAATCGTAACACCTTTAAATTTTGTTAGGTTATATTAAGTACAATGGCAGAGAAACTTGAAGATTTAAATTTACCAAATGCTGTTGTTGCTCGTATTATTAAGCAAGCGATTTCTGAAAATGTCTTCATTGCTCGAGAGGCACGCATCGCACTTGGCCGAGCGGCCTCTGTGTTTGTTCTGTATGTTACTTCAGCGGCAACAAATGTTTCCAGGAAAGCAAATAGGAAAACTGTAACGGGCCAAGATGTACTGGATGCAATGAGCGAATTGGAGTTTGAAGAGTTTGTCGAGCCACTTACAGAGCATTTAGAAGGTATGCAACAGAATATTAAATGTGAAATAACAAATGCTATATTCAAAATAAAATATACGCGTTGTTATTTAGATTTCAGAAAAATTAAGAGAGACGCTTTAGCTAAAAGCAAACTCAAGAAAGCAACTGACGCTGAACAAGAAGTGGAACCAGAAGAATTAGAAAATATGGAAGAGGATGATGAAGCACTTTAATTATTTGTTTTTTTCATAATATTTATAATAATATATTTTTGTAACAGTATATAATATAATATTACAAACACGAAAAACAACATTGTGATTGAATAATTATAAATGGAATGGTTCATCTTAAGTTGAGAACTCGTTGTAATTAATTATGTATAAAATTGAGGCATGAATTACTTTAAAATATATATTCAAAACATTTGTTAAGGGTAGAATATGTTTTTTTTTTAAATTTTAAGTAACATTAAATGTATTTGAAGCATAGGTTTGTTACAAATAGGGTATTAGTAAAAAGTTTGTATCGAATATTTTAAAAGCCTGTAAAATTACTTTTTTTTTAGTATATTATATTATAAATCATATTTTGCGATAAGGCCTCATATATTATTTTAATTTTCCAACGTGCTAGTATTTAAAGTTTTCAGCGATTTAGTATATGGCACACAGAAGCAATATGAAAATACATTAGTGCCAATCAGGTTTAAACTTGCAAGTTTTCATGTGTATATATCACAACCGATTATTATATCCAAAAAAAATTAAACCGACACTTATATCCAACTTTTGTATAATAATAAATTATATTCTGAAATCGTTGTTTACTCCCATCATAATAATACTAATTTTTTATTATATATAATAAATGTAAATTGAATATTTAAAAATAAAATTCTGTTTAAATATTAAATATATACTTTTTGTGTGATCCGAAAAAAATAATTATCGAAAAAATCCATTGAATGGACGGTAACTGACATGATTTGAAATAATGTTAAAAGATCGACTAGATGAGGCATTTTATGTTTTTGTTAAGGAATAATATTGCTTAATTGACGGCGAGTATGAAAAGATAAATCATATGAAGAAACAAGTTATTATGGTAAGAGTACTTTGATTCGTCGTTCTATCGAACCCCTACACATTGGACAGTCGGCTATCGAGGATGAACAATTTGTGCAACAGCACATATGGCCACACGGTACAAATATCATTGCACACTGAAACAAACAAAAACACAAATTCATGTAAAAGCTAAAATATTAATACATAATATAGTTGTCACTGAAACACAGTGATTTACAACATATTCAACCTAACACAAATAGCAAGTCAACGCAGACTAGTTGTGACGTCACATGTAGACATTGCGCAAAAAAAATTAATTTGATTCATGAATGCACTAGAAACTTTATTGCTACAAAGTTACGTGGCCACTGTCTGTTTCATGCGAAATAGTATAAGCGCGAAGAGGATAAAGTGTTGTGTTATCTATTGTTTTAATAGTGATTTGTGAAGAGGCCTCTTGCGGTATAATTATAATTACCTAATTGATTATAAATGTAACTTACCTCTGCATCCATGCAAATAACACATTCTGTACTAGTAATAGAGGTAGAATGTTCTAGATGAGCACTCGAAGGAGGCGCCGAAGGTTCAGAACTAACACTTGGTACAAGATGACTTGGTTCTGTTAGTTTCTTGCCGTCATATTTTAATTTACAATACTGTTTAAATGCGTGTATTATCAAACGACGATCGTCACTATTTCTAACGCCTGCATCTAATAATTGGTCATCAGTTAAATCGCCATTTGAATCTAAATATAATGAAACTAGTAAGCACTACTGCACAAAATAATGCTAAAATGTTCAAATATTACACTAATATTACTAAGAATATCTACATTATTTGTAAATAAATATATATAAATAATAGAATTTCTGGATTTAAAACACACTTTTTTAGGCAAAATGTGCATTGTTCACAAAGTTCAATGGGCATTTCGAAAATAAATAAATGTGGTATTACTTCTTAGTAGTCTTCAAGTGATACTAAAACAAATCTTACTAGCGTTTTTCAATAATAAAATATATAGTTTACCATAAATGAGTAACAATTCGAGGGTAGCAAAACGTAATGTTTAAATCTAAATATTTCTTTCCAATCTGATAAAAAACAAACCTACACTGCTTCGTAACCAAAATTTATTTTTCTCATTTTCTGAAAACAATGAACGTTGATGAAAACAACAGGCGCTTCAAGCATGATGATTAACATATTCTTGCACGCTGAGTTGCAAGCGTTCAAATGCCTCAATCAAAATTCACTAAAGGAACAACATCTGAAATTGCTTACCCGCTGTTTGAGCCCATTCGGCCAAGAAAGGCAAATATTGTATAACACCAGCTAATAATAATTCTTGCGCAAATTCAGGATCAATATTTTTCTGTACATCCATCAACATCGTCGACCGTCTGTCCAACAACTGTTGGTATTGAATCAGCCAGAAATCTTCTTGAGAATGTCCAACTTCTTCCATATTTTGCAGTGTTGACAACAACTGAGCTCTACGCGTACCTTGTTGATCTAATAAATCAACTAATAATACCGATAGATTTGCACGTTTTTCAGCTAAATCATTCTGAAAATCAGTAACAAATATCATATTAATTGTAGTTATGTGGGAGAGTATTATTATTATAATTATTGTGTGCGCCTCTATAAGGAATATTAACTCTTCTATATAATAACATGTTTTGTAGCTGTTATATGAGTTCTTACCAAATGTTCATCCATTTCCAGTTTTTTCCTATCCATTTCAATAGCAGTTAGTTTTGCTAGTTGACACTCAACTAGATGTACTTGTTGGACTAAACTCCAACTACGTGCATCACCACGTTCTAGAAGCGCACCCACAGCCATTCGTTGCAACTCCATATCCATTTGAAGTTGAGATACAAGTTCTGCTTGTTGTTCGCCTTGTGTTCGTAAAACATCCGATAAACGACTATCAGACATCAACTCCCTATTAAAACATGATATATATACATAGTAGATTGAGTTTAAATGTAGTTAGTAATGAAATACTTACTGTAATAATATAGATCGTGCAGTTTCTTCTCTATTTTGATCATATTCCTTAAATCTATTAGTTTCTTCTTCTAATAAGGTACGCATAGCATCAAGAACATCATTGCGTCGAAGATTATCACTATGTCTACTAGTGGTAGCTGCCGCTAATAGTTTCTCTTCTTCAAGCCGTTCCTGTTCAAGTAGCAGTGATAGTGGTTCTCTCATTGAAATTAATAAGTTTGTTATAGCTAAATCGGCCTTTATTTCCTCTAAAATAAACATCACAAATATAGACGCGATTTTAATGTTTTTATTTAATTTTAAATACCTTCCTGTAAATCTTGAATCAAACGACATCTTTCTAATTCTTTTTTGTGCTGGATTTTCGCTAAATCTGATTCTAATTTAGTTTGTTGTTCAGTAAGATCAGTCAGGAACTATTATAAATTCCGAATTATTACTAAGTAAAATCGTGTAAGCTTACAAAAACTGTAAGTGTGCGTAGTCACTATACTTATTGCACGAGGTGAAAGTGTTAGTTAAAATATTTCCCACAGTTTTTGTATGCTTAAGTATGTTAAAATGTGATAAATTTAATTACAATTACCCTTTGTCGACTAGCTTTCAAAGCAGATTGAAGTTCTAATTCTTGTCGTTGGTATGACTCATATTCCTTTTCAAATTTTAATATTTCTTGTTGTTTTTGTTTCTATACAAATTTATTGAATATTAATGTAAGCGACACAAACGAAATCCAATGCAAAATTTTAATAACGAGACACAATTTGTAAGTGCAAAATATTTAAACAATGTGAACACAATTTAATATAAGATTTCAAATCCAACATAAATAATTCACATGATGAAATTAAATGTTATTCACTCATAAACAACTGAAAACTGTTGTAAAATTGTTTAAAGTAATTATTTATACATACCAAATAAAAAACCAAAATAAATCCAATTATTATAAACTACATTTTTAGTGAAATGAATAAAAATGGTAGTGATGATTATGGATGCAAAATGAGATAAAATAAAAAGACACAAAAATTAACATGCCTTTAGTTTTTCAAACTCCCAAATTTTTTCCTAGAAACAAACAAAAGAAGCTGATTATTATACAGCATTTGAGAATGATGAAGTAAAAGAATCACATCTATTTTTAACAAATCTTAATATTTCTACTACTTTTTTTAAAACTACTCGTAGATTTAATTTCTTCATTTGGGTATATATAAATACGTAAATTTATTATTATAAATACTTCAACATCGAATCAGTGTAATTAGATTTTGAATATAAGTACTAACAAACTAATATTGTTTGAGATTACACAAAATTAGTTACATTTCATATAAAAATTAATTACACAAAAAACAAATTCTGTTTTGCGAGCTACTTATTTTTAATAAAATAATATGCATTGTTTTTATTTTATATGTGCAATTTATATATATATATATATATATATATATATATATATATATATATATATATATATATCAATATATCGAATGCTTGAGCATCACTACGTAATAATTATAGTATGATTCTTAAATTCCATAATGATTATCGGGTACAATGAGTAAACAAGTTAACATAACGTTTTTACACAAATCAGTGCTACATAATTATGATAATAGTCAAGAATAAGTATAAAAATAAGTAACTCTGATGTTTCTTTCCCTAACCATGATAAATTATAAGTATGACAACTAAGATATTTGAAATAATGTAATATTTAATGATTTTTACCTCAAAATCTGGATTGCTATAATCGGTTTCGTCTATAGTTGGTTTTGTTACAGACTCTGGAGACAAATCGGTGGGAGACTCATAATCAATACCACAGTCTTCAAATGAAGAAATAATAATAAAATATATTATTGAAAACATTATATTTTTCTTACCATGACAAATGAATTTCATAATATTTTTTGTCCCATCTGCAACGACGGTTGCAGGTGGATAGACAAATTTGTCTGCATCTACTCTTAAAATAACTAAACGTTTTGCACGACATAGTGTTTGTGGTAAATGTGTTAAATTAGGATTTGAACAGATAGTTAAAGTTTGTAGGTTTCTTAAATCGCCAATTTCATCTGGCAATGAGCGTAGAACATTATACGACACATCCAAAATATTTAAATTTTTTAATGAACCAATCGATTTTGGCAGTTGTTTAAGATTATTATTATTTAAATATAATTCCTAATAAAAATAACAATTAACTAATAGAAAGATCTCGCATTTAGAACTTACTCTTAAACTGGTTAAAGCTGAGAGATCTTCTGGTAGCAGTGAAAATGAATTAAATTGTAAATTGAGAATTTTCAAAATGCTAAGATCACGTAAGACTCCACCACCCGAAAGTGATGTTAATTTATTATGATTTAAAAACAGGCTATCTTTCAGAAAAACGCGACATAGCGAGTAAATACCACTCGGTACTTGTCTTAATCCACAATCAGACAAGTCGAAAACTGGCTCAGGATTTTCTCGAGCCTAGTAAGTAAATTATAATACGTCAGTAACCTACAATTATTATTGATTAATCATATTTACCAAGTATAACTTATGTTCTAATTTGGCTTTGTAATCAGTTTTATTTCTTCTAAACATAACTAATTATTCTATGAACAATCAATATTATTAGTTAACGTCGAATAACATAAAAGGCACTGATATTAACATCACTGCACTTGAGTAATTTATTAATCTTGTTTGCTGTTAATTGACCGAATAGAATTTGTTATATAACTAGAAAGAATTGCATGTAAAAGCTACTGTTTCTTTAGCTATTTTAAACACTAGTATCATATCAACAATAGTTTTACTCAAAATGTCAAAATGACATTTCTTCTAACAAGTGACAGCACCACACAGAGCAACACAAAACAAATAACATGAAGCTAGAAACACATAAGCCCCGTTTATAATCATTCCGTAAGAACGGTAAGAACTTTACCTTATACGCCTTACGAATAGTAGTCCCACTGAACTAAATAATTTTTATTGTTATTGTTTAGTTTTGCCTTTTATTAGTCTCACAATTTACAAAATACGTTTTATTTTGAATCCGACATGAGATGTTTTTTTAATAATCTGGTTACGTATTTAGAAATTAATCGCAGAGAAAAAAAACATAAAAACCATGAGAATCAAGATAAAAAATGTATTTTTATTGCTGACATAATATTAATCAAGATAAAAATATTGTCGAACTTTGTATATTCATAAATTATACACTTCAACTAAAAATATCAAGTAGCTAACTTCACTTTATAATCACCGGTATCGGGATATGTATAAGTGCAAGTTGCATTAATGTTTCGGTGTTTTTATTTGGATGACGAAGTCTTTGTCTGGAAAAAATTAAGGTAAATATACGCCGATATTATATAATTATTTAACTCCTGCGATTATTTTTGTCACTATACAGTATTACAAAAATTAACTAACGAATTAAGTATGAATTTATAAATAAAATAGGAATGTTTACTTTACAGATATCTTTTGAAATCTTCTACAAGAATATCTTCCGTAAGTATTGAGTTTTATCATATAATTGTTTTTAAAGATATTAACAAAATACAATTACTAAATGTGTAAATCAACATTATATGGCATATTTCAATTTCTATTTAAACAAAACATAGTATATAATATACATATATAGATGTATATTAGTTAATCGTTTATCTGCATGTATGTGACGCAAGTTACATACCTAAAGCGCAAAACTATTTATAAATGTAATATTTTGTATTACGCAGCATTTCAAAAAGTTTGGTCTGCGAAATGATTAAGATGTATTACAATTGTAAATAAAAAGCACACATACTAAAAATAAGATGACTCAGCATGTGATATGCATTGCAAATAAGTATATGCACAATTTTCTAAAAAAACTCACTATTTTTATTTGCTAGAAATAAGTTAACATTTTTATCACAATATTGATAAAAACAATTTGTTTACATTGAGCGTTTGTTTATCTACACAACTAAACATAGATTTGTGCGTTTTGCAATGTTTTCAACGACAAATTCTACAATTACATATTACATTTCTGTTGTTAATTATTTCAACGTCATTAAGTTTTACCAAAAATCATACATCTTAGTATATGGCACCTAATAGATAACAAATCCAAAATACTTGGATTGCGATTCTGGTGTAGATTAGGGTTCATATTTTAATCTGAGAATGAAATCTTGTGTAATTCAATTCGATTATATTCTGTACTTTTAGTTATGTTTTGACTTAAAACTCTGAAAAAAAAAAACAATCTTGGCGTTACTAAAACTAGATAGACATATATACCTAAATTATACATTTAAACGCAGTAGCGGGCGCTTGTATTATAAGTGGTATAAAATACAAAAGCTCGTGTGATCTTGAACAACAAACCGTCCTATATTATAATTATTATTGTACTATACTTATATTGCTTTTCTATTGTGAGGTAATTCCCTTTTCAATTAAAACTATTGAACGCCGCTACTGTTGTTCACACATATATATTTTTAAATATTTCTCCATTTTTTCTGGGTTGTGTTTTATATATATATATATATATATATATATAATATATATATATATATATATATATATATATATATATATAAAATAAAATGCCCGTATCAACTAGTGTGAACGCATAAACAATTAGGCGTTCATGGGGTACTTAAATTTTCAATATAATCCAAATTTTATAAATTATTTTATATTTATATAGTTTGAATATTTAACAATATATTTTTATACTTATATAACAAAGTAAGAAAATATGTAATTTGGTATCAAAAGCTCTGAAAATGTCCAAAGGAAATATTTACATCCTTGTTTTACCAAAAAGTTTTTTTTATATAGAAATATATAAATTTGGAAAATATGGTTCATTTATATTTTTTAATTTATTTGATTACTAATAATGGCAGCAAGTCTCTAATATAGACTTCGAGGAATCTTTTCCTCCCATATAACGAAATAGCAAATATTCTTTTATATGATTGAGAGAAAATGAACTTCGAAGCTGGTAAACAAAAGTGGTTAGGACGTTTATATCCGTGAACTTATATTTAAAAGCTATGCACAATGCACTAAAAAGTCTGTTCGTTTATCTTCCAACTTGTACTTGTGTGTACTACTAGTATATGGGTGTCATACTAAATATATAACTGTGACAATGAAAGAGCAGAAAACTATCTCAAATTATTTACTAAAACCGTTTCCATAGATAATAGTGCAAGATAAACAAACAGATCTAATAAATCAACATGGAAATAATATTTAATTACTCTTTTCTCGCTTTTTAAAAAAGATTTAACCCATAATTTGCTTTGGTTATAATTTACACAATGAATAAAATTTAAATAGCAAAACTCCTAATCCTAAACTAAATATAGAATGTATAATACACCCAGCGTTATTGTTTACACTGATAGTAAATTTCGTTAAAATTAATTCGTTTCACATTAATAGGACTTTATAGATTTAACAGAATATTCTATAGATTTACTCCGATTTGACCTATTAACCTGAATTTAACACAGCTTTTACAAATAATAAACATCTTATAGATGTTATTGTTTAAGTGGATGCAACTTCTTTTCGAACCGATCTATACTCTGTAGGCGTTAACATTCCTCGTAAAATTGTATCAAACGCTATTGGTAACCCTTTATCACACATTTTCTTATACATTAGCCAACACTCTTTTTCTTTAGTCGTTTCGAATTTTGGTGTTTCTGGATCATCGACTATTGTATCTTGTTCATCTTTCTTTGCTTCATTATCTTTCGTTGATTCAACTATTGGTTTGTTTGTATCTTTGGTTTGTTGACTAACGTTTGTCGCTAATGACATTTCTGCTTTCGTTACTCCAAGTGTTTTATTCGATAATGTTGATTCTGGTGCGCAATCTTCCTCGAAACTAAACAAAAAATTATATTTATATATTATAGGTAAACATTTATATTTTTATATAAATTGGCATTACTTGTTTTTGTAATATTATTGTATATACTTATAAAATATGTATGTCAAAGAATAAATTAGAAAGTAATTAAGAAAATTGCATTATTATCAAGTGAATAAAAAGTTATTAAAATCTTAGAAAATTGTGTTCTACATTGAACACATTAATAAAACATTTGACAAAATAGGTGACGTTGTACTTTGACACCAGCTTTACAATATCCATTCACGTCTCATCGGAAATATAATTAGAAATATGAACATACACCATTAGTTCAATATAATGTCGAAACGTTATTAATTTGGTACTATTATCAAATATATTTCAAATCGCGTTCACAGTGTTATATGATTGCTAACTAGAGGTTATAAATCGAAATCTTTTCGAAAGAAACGAAATTAAACATATATTACATAACTTCATGCCTATTCCCATCAATTGGGGTGGCAGAAAACCCTTTACATCCATTCACATCTTGACAATAAATTATTATATAACGTTTTTATGTGAATTGATTTGTAACAGTTTGTAATATAAATTATTTCGACTCTTATAGAAAGTAATAAATAACTATGGATATCTTAAATACAAATAAATGTTTATAATTCGTCTTGATCGTGCCCTAAAATTATTCTATTGTAAGTCCTTTAGTAGTAATAATCTAAAAGCGACAAGGAAATTGTAGCGTCGTGTTGTCACTTCCGTCATTTCCGCTTTTCGTGTTCATCGCGCCAATACATATTTGCGTTCTATTACCAACACACATAAAACATCTTAGTTTTCTCAGTGCGTTCTTGTATATAACAACTCTAATTTTATATTAAATAAGTATCTTTTATATAAAAATAAAACACTTCTATTCATATTTACTCTTGAAATCAATCATTCTAAATTGTTTTCCGCTAATTGTAATGTGTAATTTAATGATAGTGAAAGGTTTTTTTTTCTTAAATGTTGTTTTTGAAAATGTCTGTTCATTAATAAATATTTGAAGCTTTTTCGTATTTTGATAGACAGGATAAAGCGATTTGTAATGATGCGAATTTATATTGTTTGAACGGTCGTCTATAAAAGGTTACTGAACTGTTCATAGAAATTTTGCATCGTTTCTGATTCATCACCGTTCGTGTGTGCTTAAATAAAAAACTATTTAGGGCAATTTAAGTTTGTGGGTTCTAATCTAGACAATATTATTGACATGGGATTGGGATATATAAAAAATATCATTGGACAATTTTTCATTTTTAATCTTGTTATAATTCTTTGTTATTTAATTAATGTTTGGTAATTGTAAAACATTATTATAGACATAGGATTAGGATGAATTAAAAATATTTATTTCCGTAATGTGTCACAGGTTAATTTGTATTTTAAAATAAAGTTTAAATTTCTTTATTTTATAATTAATGTTTGGGATTTGTATTTTTGTGAAAAAAAATTTGCGATGTCGCAAAATTTCCGATAACAGAATAGATTGTATCAATGTGTAAATATTTTAGCATGACATCAATCGACTGTACGGTTGCGTGCATGTTAACATATAGAATTACATCGTTCCCGCAATATCAACATTTTTGCTATTCTTGTCAAAGTGGATAGGTATATTAAATTGTAGCTGGGTGATATGGTCATGTGGGAAAAATTGTTAGACTCGGGGCTGGAGATATTCATAAAAATCTAAATCTGGATAACCGTGTACAATATTATTCACTTTGTCACCCATATATAATAATAAAATAATAGTTTATTTATCTAGAAATTTATTGCATTTTACAAAGCAGTATAGGAAAACATATTCACAGATTAGATTTTAGTTGTAAAATCAAATGATTGTTATTTTCTCCATTTGAAATGATTTATGATGCTATTGAAATGATCGATTTAGTTATATTATTTTTCACTTTGGTAATGGGTATTTCTATTTTCGCCAACTGATTGATGTGAATAGATTAAAACATTCCGTAAATTTAAATGGGATAATAAATTGTATCCCCTAGCCTATTTGTGACTTACGCATTTCATGTAACAAAATTCCAATAAAAATGCAATAGTAGCGAATCCAAGTCCGTACGTCAATATAACAAATGGCACATACATTTGTTCCATGGCCAACACCATCGATCCCCCGTCATCTTCGACCCCATCGCGATCAAGAGAAGCTTGATAAGTCTCCTCTTCAATCGCTAACTTCCAATGTTTAATAAACCCACTTTCAGAAACTCTTATTACAACCTCATTAATCTTCTCAAATATTGGATGTCCATGGCTAAACACCATATGGACATAATGAACAAAGATATTCGACTTGAATAAATAGACGGATGGGCTACCATCGATAGCGGTGTAATAACGTCGTTTCAAATACTCGGCTGCTAATTTACCTTTAGCGGTAGCGAAATTTCCCTCGAATGCTGTCCTGTTTGTACATTTCAATGATAGATCACAAATTTCTGCTCGCTCATTAATTCGTTGTTCCATTTTTGTGACTTCTGCAGAGAATAAAGATTTTAAGGCTAATGTAATACCAATTCGTAAGTTAGAACTCAACAACTCAATTGGATTAGAGATTTGTTTTCCAAATTGTGGTTGGGTTAGAGCAGCGACCAGTTTCGATTGGTACATTGTAATTAGGATAAGTGTAGCAAAAATCCATACGGCAAAGAGTATTCTGACACATGTAGTTTTTGGTAATACTGGTAATCCAATACCAAGGTATAATGAAAAGACACGTACAAAACAAAGATTAATATTCTGGAATGATGGTACTTCAGCGTTTGATAATATAGTCGAAAATATAGACCAAAATATGGGTAAAGTTGCAACTAATACTAGTGATGCGAACCACACTGATAGTGGATAAACATTGGTTATTTTCTTCCATGGAGATATCTCTGCAGCTGTTGGAACTAACCATATAAGTGATTCACATATATGTGGAAAGGCTACGTCGAAATCCCATTGGAGAGTATAATTAGAAGGGCACATACCAAAGACTACATCTGCCTGGTAATGTTGCATCAATCCAAACATTCCTGTATAGTTTTTCTCATCTGTTCTAATACCCCATAATCGAAAGTTATGTTTCATGTATATGCTTTTAAAACCTAACCATTGTTGTATCATTTCGAAGAATCGTATTTCAATCCCATCTAAGTTACCTTTCCTGCTATTGTAAAACACATATGGTGCTATAGGCATAGCTAATACTCGTAAAGTATAATTCTTCCATGATTTAGGATCGAATTTATAAAACAACGATACATTTTTATTAAATACTCCATCACTACAAATACTTAACAACGAAGCGTCTAACTCTAGACAACTTGCATCAGTACACGAGCGAGAATAAATCTCTATAACGCTTTGTCCAGTGATCTTGACTACTATAACATTAGTAACATAAAACTTCAAAGCTATATTTAGTGTTTCTTTTACACTTTCGTTAGATATAATATAAAAATTCGCTCGTGAATTCCACGTTGGCATTGCGCGTAAATAACTCAAACTTGTATTCATCGTTACAGTATTTAAAACTATAAAATAAGCTCGTGCTTTAAATAAAGCGTCACGCTTAATTGGATTAGGTATTTTATATACAATTTTATATTGGATCCATTTCAAAAAAGGATTTTCAATATTATCCAAAATCACAATATTATGATCGGAAACATGTTTTTCTGTTATCATTCGAAAACACTTTTCATTTAGATTAGATTCATACAGTTTGGTAATTAAATTACATTCAACACATACTAAAAATAAGAATATTAAAATATTTTTATGAACCGTCATAATATATGTTTTAGATTCAAATAAAATGTTACTATGATACTGGACCGATTATTTATGGTTGTTTTATTACATTTTGATACAAATCCATTATTAATAATAATTCTGTGAACAAATACTTGAAACTTTAGTTATTATCTAAATGTTGAGAGCCATAATTGTTTTTGTTGAACAACTTTTAGGTTTTCATTAATAACAAAGTTGAATTGTTTATTTATACTATTAAAATTATTTAATGGATAATAGTCATAATGTATTCGTTTCTTTTATCTATAGGTAAATCATGCTTTAGTTTTTAAAGATATAATTTTAGTGATTAAAGTTAAATTATATACCGGAAAACACAATTAGTTTTAAGCATATGAGTTTTGGTTGCGTGGTTATGCAGCGGGTACTCCAAGTACGAATATAAGTCATAGTTACTACATTGTGGCTTGTACGATTTAAAAAGTATCTATAGGCGAATTCACATAAGAAGAACATTTTTGTGGCATGTATCATCACTACACTTTTCATATGATTATATGTAAAATGCCACAAAAATGTTCTTCTTATATGAATTCGACTATAGAAGATATATACATATTTTATCATTTATCTGATTTTGAATGAATAAAAAATTAATTGATTTAAGTGTGATACCAATATCAGATACACAAAGATCGCATTTATCTTTCACAAACAACAATATTCTAAGAATATTTCATAACCAGACAGTTCTTTAAATCCAAAAATAGCCAAGAAGTACGCGTTGATAAACAATCAATAGATATTCTGAGAAAATTGTACATTTAATACCTGGTGTTTATCGTGATAAATTCCTCATTTAAGTGATGTAAACAAATAACATACACTTTAGTAAATGTTACTAAAACAGTTTGAAATTTAATTGTTTCAGTTTTACGATTACAATATTTCCCCCTAATTTTAAATTGAATTAAGTATAAAAATATCAACAATAAAAATTCTTTATTATTAAATGTTTATATATCGTATGCATCCGGCTAGAAGGACCAAATCCTATCATCCAGGTTTTTTGTTTGATTGGAGTATTAAAGTCAAGGATGCAATAGTTTTTTTTTTAATTAAGGATTAAAGTAATTTAAAACTATTATAAATATATTAGCAACAAAAATATTTCGTATGCATCCGGTTAGAAGGACCAAATCGTATCACAAATATATGTTTTTGTGGTATCGTGTTGTAGTCAAGGATGTTATAATACATGAATGTTATATTATTCTTCTTCTATCAGTCGAAAGGTTTGTTATTGTTTGAACGAATATTAGTAATCGATCGAATACTTTTCTAAGGAAGAAACGAATTGTTATTGGCGAAATATGAACGATGAGTACAAGCTTGGAGATGTCTCGAACATTGTAAGTCAGTAATACTCAAAATTTTGTACCATAGGGACTAAACATACAAAAAAATTTCAAACAACTCACTTATATTGCATTTTATGCAAAACGAATCACCGTCAATATATTACTTTTTACCAGAACAACAAGTTTTGAGAATAAATAGAGCACATTTAGAAATGTCCTGAATTGTTATCTCTGTAGAAGTATATTTGGATATATAATGCCAATAAAACTTTTTAGCTTGCCCTACTAGTATAGAAGAGCTTAAGTGTTTGTTTGATGAATATATTGATACATTTTCAAAAACTGTAAGCTTAATAAAAAGTAACTCTCATTTTATTTGCATACATATTTGCATTATAAACAAATATATAGGTATGTGATATTTATTTCATCACATATGTTTAGTATTATGAGGAATATAGTGATATATGTAGGTATATATAAAATTTCAGCTTAGTATTCAAACGGTGGAATTATACAAATGTGTATATTTGGGGGTGACAGTGCCAAGTTACAGAGAGTACTTTCATATTTATTATAGTTTTACCGTCATTGAAAATTAACATATAAATATTGATAAAATCATTGCTGCCTGGATTCTATAAAATCAGTTCTATTTTGATTTTATTTTACGATTTTGCAAATGTAAGTCTATGCAAATTTTAACATAATATATATATATACTTACAGACACAAGAATTGTAATATTACAAAATAGCATATTTTATTATATCTCATTGTAGTCTGATATATTTGGAAAACAGTTACGGAAATATTTTTTTCTATATTTATTGTTTTTAAAATACGATTTCTGCTCATCCATTTGTATATATAGTATAAAATTGAATAAATTTAAGTAATTTAATAATAAAACTTCTTATTGGTATATATATATATATATATATATATATATATATATATATATATATATATATATATATATATATATATATATATACATATAAATATATATATATATATATATATATATATATATATATATATATATATATATATATATATATAAATGCATATATTAAATACAATATGCATATATTAAATGCAATATGAAATAAATAAAAGTATATTAATGCAAAACATATTGATGACTACTGTAACGGGTTGTTGCACTGAAAAAAGTTGTTTTACCTTATATGTATGAGGGTAATTCAACTAACTAATAGTTCATTTGCATGTGCATTTTTTCGTTGCTGAAAATGAAAAAGTTTTACAACTCACATTGATGAAACTTTATCTACTTTAGAATTAAATTAATTTATACCCAGCTTTCAATTACTTTTTAAGAAGATACGACCAAATAAAAAACATAATATGTTTTATTCAACCTAGAAACCTGGATTATTTTCTTACTAGACACAAGACATCAAAACGAATCTCATTTATACATTAAAATTTCGATTTCGAATGTATAAATATAAATATTTTCTCGTTATTCTACAAAATCATTTTTGTTACTTACCTATTTTTGTTCTGTGTTTGTGATGTGGCACTACTTGCTCTAAGAAGTCTTCGTTTTGGACCGCGACTTTCCCCAGAAGAAATATCTAACGGCGCCCGTTTCTCGCGTTCTGGAGTACCAAATGATGACGTGGAGTTTGAGGCAGCTGCCATAGAGCCTCGTCTAGATGGAAAACTTGCAGAAAAACTTCTTACTGTATGGATACTTGATTGTTGGAATGATACTGAAAACAAAAAATCGACGATTTTTTTTATTAAAAATGCATATTATGTGTTTTCTATTGACGATTAAAACTACGACATGTTTGCTTGATTGTTCGCTAGAAACTGAATTCAGCAATTATTTACCATACTTCTAAAGACTTCAAATATATTCAAGTGCGTGTTGAACTCTAATATCATTGTTATGAAATTATGTATATATCATTTTATTTAAAATAAAAATTTAAATTGTCATTTGTCTATTTATGATCCGAAAATAAACATTGATTGGTCCAGTAATAAACCGAAAATATCTATCTCTATGCCAACTGTATTTAAATTTTATTTGTATATAAGTAACAAATTATTTCATTCCATTCTATATCAGGATTGAACCGAGCATTTTCCAATAAGACGAAAACTGTTGGAAATCATGATTCTTGGTTTTGGTTTAGTTTTTTTGTGCCCGTTTTGTTGGTGATATTGCGTTGTTGGTTGTTTGTGATTGGTTAGGCTCGTAGCGATGATTGTGACATATGAAACATGCAACGACTTGTTTTCACTTAAAACTTTATATGCACTCGAAATGTTTTATTTCAGAAATATGATTCGTGACATGATAACAGATGTATTAAATCACTCGAGTGGAAATCTCTATTTTTGAATTAACTTCTTTTTTCGACGGCTTTATCCTTATAGGTAGAATATATTTTGTTTTAGTAACCAATTCCAATATATTAGAATTTGTATGTCAAAAACAGACTCAGAAACGGATTTGTTTATTCAAATTATAGAATTTGTTTAAATAAACAATATATTTATATTTGATAATCACACATTTTATAGTTGTATCACAATTACATATTTTGTAGAAGCGGAAGTAATATGAGTGTGGGAAAGCTCATTAAAAAGATTGGCAATATATGTAAACATAATTAGGTTAATCGAAAACCCTTTATAATTCATTGTTACGTATTTGGTTGAAAGCTTTTCATATGAATTTTGCGTTAGATACTTTTACTACACGCACGATTGACGTGAGCTTAAACGTTAAACGTATAGAGGAACGTGTTCAATTTTCATTTTGGCTATTTAGGCGGACTTTGACTTCTTATTAAAGTTTTCAAACTTCTATTGAACTCTCATAAGTTCATCGTCTAGAAATATAATTCAAACTTTCTTATTCCAAAAGCTATCAATGTTCCTTGTCATCGCCAGTTAAGTTCTTGTCAATGAACTACAAACTGAAAATTGCTCGAACTTTTCATACCCTACCATATTTTCCTATTCAATATTTATTCTAGCTCACTGTTTTTTACATTCTTATACGAATGCATATAAAGAAGTATTGTTATCATAAACAATTTTGAAATTGAGATTTTAACAGTTATACATCTTTGACCTTCCCTGAATCTAACTATTCCGTCTCTTGTGTGTGTGTGTGTGTATGTGTGTTTGTGAACAGAATAAAACTACTACGCATAAGAAAGTCCACTGCAGCTATTTTTCTTAAATCTATTAAAAATGATGTGTCGATAAAAAACACTACTATAGGTATATAAAAACAATGGATAATAAAAGTGAACGATTACAAATAGATACTTGAGAAAGTGGTAAACTTTTTTAGTGATACAAGTAAGACAGCTTCTTAATTGCTAATCCCATTTCCTCATATTAACCAGTTCCTTACGTCGCGTGTTTTCTTGATATCTATTTCACCGATGGCACGAACAATCTCGACTTCAATTAAGCCAACTAATTATCACCATTAAGGGCGTTTCTTAGCCGCCTGTTTCTTACCAACAAACACAAACACTCGTACACAAACAAGATGTATGTATTAATACAGCCAACACAACACGGAGTTGTTGTTTTTTTTTTAAATATAATCGCTACTTCACTAACCAAATTAGACCAACCCTTTAAGTCTAAGTACTCTTCGTGACTGCTGTTAATCAGAAACTTGAGCTGTTGTCACTCTTGTAAGACAAGTGTTCTTTACTCAAGGCCAAATATAAGAAACAGATTGACGAGTAACCTTGAATTTTCTACCCCATATTTGTTACTATTATGGTTTTACGACCTGTCTAACAACATGACGTGTTAGATTTTTTTATTTTATGAGTTGTTTGATCGTTGAGCTTTAAGAGATATATTGTATTTTATGTTTTTTTATAAACGAATCTTTCAACTGTTATTTCTAAATTTAGAAAGCACTTTCTCGTACAATATAATTTACTTTTACCTCTATATTAAAATGTTTCCCAACCGAATGATATGAAGAGGGTGTTATTAAAAAACCAAATGTATATCTTATTGTAGTGATGTAAAAATGATTTCTATATAAGATCAAACATAGAATAAACTCACCAGATTTTATAGTTTTCCTAAGTTGAATTGTATTTGGAGGTTCTGTATTTCCAGGAGAAAAATTACTTGCTTTTATAGGTGATGTACTACGGCTTTTTGATTCTGGTTTCTTACTTTCTGGTAGTTCTTCTGTATCACTTCCGGCTGGACTCACCAAAGATACCATCGTAACCAATTCTCCTCCAGGTGCTGATTTGCATCGAGAACCTTTTTTACTACCAATTTTCTCCCGATCTTCTCCAATCTCATCTCCTGAATTCTCATCCAAATCATCTTTATCTTTTCTGCGTGCTGTTTTAAGCCGTCGTTTAGTAGAAATAAACTTCGGTTTCGTATTAATATCCGATTTTACAGGTACTGATAAAGCTCTTGTTAACGGTACTCGAAAATCCTTTCCTGATAGTAAACTTCCGTTAAATGCAGTATTTGTTCGTTTTTGAAAGCTTTCCCTTTTAGATGCTGCTGCTGTTGAAGGTCTTGGAGGTAAACTTTTTACAGCACTATTTTCATTTTCTTGATCAATTAAGGATAGTTGTTTAACTAATTTATGCTCTTTTCGTGTCGGCTCTTTAGGAACTGAAGTTTCTTCAACTTCTGGTGGTTTAATACATTCTAAACTCTCTGATTGTGAGTTTTGATGTACAATTAGTTTACAATTTTTCACACTAGGTATTGTTACTGAGATATTGGTTCGAATATCTTGTGGTCTAGACCCTGTAGTAGATGGTACATAGTTAAATTCAGCATTTACCAAAATGTTTTTAGATCTTACGATGGGTTTCTGAACGGTTTTATTATGAAAATTAATATTTAATTCGTCAATCACATTAACAATCTCTGTTTTATCATGTTTTGTTTCATTGAAGCGATCATTATCAGTGTAACAATTTTCTGGATCTTCAAAATCATTTTCTACATTGTGCGTCAGGAAAATATCTAAGTTTTGTTTATTTTCCTCCCGATCTTTCCATGCTTTTCGCAATCGTTCAGCTAGTTCCTGGCGCGTGTATAGTATAGATTCTTTTTCGATTGAGGGTTGTTGACGATGTTTTGCGGTCGTTGGCCGTTTGAATTCTTTACATTTCTTCACTTCAACGGGATCGGGTAAACGTGACACTCGTACAGGTTCTTCACGAGAGGACTGTCGGTTTTCTGCCCATGCGACGCGAACAGGTCGTGGCCGATCTGACAATTTATTTTTTGCGCTTTCAATACCCCGAATGCGTGGTTTGTGCTCATCAATTGCATCTAGCTGTTCCACCGATAGTTGTTTCTTCAGAATCGGACGGTTTCGGGTGTCAGTTTGAAGTGATAACTGACGCATTGGCCCCAACTTTCGTTTATCAGACATTTTTTACTCTCTTTTGTACAAGAATTTAATTCATAATATTTATTTTAAAAAAAATTGTACACAAACTTATTATTTAATATACACAAAATTTATTTAATATTTTCTTAAATTTTATCATATTTTCTATTATTAAAGTGAAACCCATTGTTTTAGCTCTTTAATCATATTTATTTATTAAGAGTGTATCGATGAGTAAAAATATGCGCGATTGTCAGTCGGGCATACCAGACAACGTTTTACGAGCTGAACTGATTCACGTTTCATGCTAAACTGTCTCAAAACGTGTTCAACGCCTTCCAGTTTTCACTACTCATTTGTTATTGATCAAAACTTTCTCCTCTTCCGCTAGACTGGAGTTCGGTTGTTTGGCGTTGTCATGGATTCTCAATAAACTTGCCCGAACTTATTTTTTCGTCGAAATATGTTGCGCGAAAATTCATGGAATATTTTACAACTTTATTCGCTCTGTTACTTATTTTCTATACGTTCATTGTTCTTACAAAGTGTTTATAATCGTTATAAATAATTCACTTCCATGTGTTACAGGCACAAATCGAAAATCATTTCATTTAATGAGATACAATAGGTAAAGCATAAAATTTAAAAATATATATTTTATCTACAACGTTCAAATTTTTATTTGTTAAAAGGATGAAATTGAAAAAAACGTCTTTTATCCACAACGTTTTTATTTCTTAAAAGAAATAATAATTTGAACGTTGTGGATAAAAGACGTTTTTTTTCATTTTCATCCTTTACCTAAAACCCAGTTCGATTGAGTTGAACCTTCAATCATTTGTATCACAAAATCGATTAAGTTTATGCCTCACCAAATAAATAATCATTGGCAATTAGTTTTATACAGCTTAACATTCAGGGAATCACTATGAGTCATACATGTTAGGAATAAATAAAAATAATATTGGTGCGAAGCCTGTTATTCTGTAAACGCTCAAGTATCAAGTCTCTTAAATAGAAAAGCATATTAATTTCATTTGTGTTGTTCTAAATACTGTCTTTTAAGTTGTATTTGCTTGAAACTAAGTTTATGAAAGTTTATACCTCTCAAATTACTAACGAACCACAAACTAAACAAAACTACTGATAACAGTTTAGCATTGATAGTTTATATCAGTTGTACGCTTGCTGTAATGCCACATTTGCTAATTTATTAATTTGATTCAATTGTATAAATATCTGATTTATTTCCAGTCATTTAACTATTGATAACCATGACTACTACGGATAAAAAACGTTATAATAAGATGGAGAATGTTCTTCAATACATTAACAAAAATTTCGTTACTGTATCTGAGGAGGATGCAAAGAAAACGAATCCTCTTCTGAAGTATTTGGTAAGTTATACCATTGGTTTTCTTTACGTGTTTGTCGTATGCAATGTATAATAAAAAGATTGAAATTCTTGAAATTTCATTAGAATATTGTAAAATCTTCAATCTTACAAATGAGTGTTTATTGTCGTAAAATGAATCATATGTAATATTTTCCGAGGTTCCTGAATAAATTTGGATTTCACCATTAACTTTTAGATCGATAAAATTATAGCTACAATGAAAACTGTCAGCCCACTATTTGACAGTCTATTTGAAAGTGTTTTATTTGGTGGAAGTTACTTTGATGGCCTTAAAGTTGGTAAACCGGAGGAGTTCGATATCGATTTACGTTTGGTATTACCCAAACTGGTTGAGGCTACGTTAATACAATCAAATGTACCCGGATTTGTATCAATTAAATTGCCCGGATGGGATAAATTCGAAAAAAGTAACGAATTTCAAAAAAAGAAGTAAGCCACATGCCAGTGAAATTATGTTTTAATTTATTTGAATAATAACAAATATAAACTATATTTAGTTATGGAATTTAACTTCAGTTCATATTTTTAATTGTGTTAATTTATAAAAAGTTATTACATTTATAGACAGATATTCAGGTCATTGTTATTAGTATTGTTTTTAATATGATTTTTTGTGTTAAACGCATTTCTGAAAGGAAGCGCTATTATAACAGTAAAAGAGATCGTTTTATTTTATTTGCACCTGAAGAGAGTTATAAAAACTATGAGAAAATACATTAC
Source organism: Nebria ingens riversi (assembly GCA_018344505.1). Taxonomy (NCBI): domain Eukaryota; kingdom Metazoa; phylum Arthropoda; class Insecta; order Coleoptera; family Carabidae; genus Nebria; species Nebria ingens. The sequence goes on from JADQWA010000847.1 coordinate 191,395, forward strand.
AGTCGCCGTGAATACAAATTTATAAGGTAAATCAATTATTTGTACTTTTGCATGTATCAATTTAACTATTTATATAAGTATAAAATAATAATCTTATATAAACAAATAACATAATTAAAATTGCAAAATATTTAGAATAGTTATATTAATCCAACATCGAACCATTTTATTTTGTGTTATCTTATCTTGTTGATTCATAAATTAATGTATATTAATTCATGTTTGTCCATCATAAATTTCCAAAATTACTTTTAGTTAACATTAAAAATATATCAAATCGGCAACATTTAAATTATTTCTATTTACCTTATTATTTGATTCTACGCATTGTAACTGTATGTCTACATCTCATTTGGTTAAGCACATTGGTTATCAAATAAAACAGACAGAATTGTAAGGAAAATGTAATAAAAAATGTATTTCTAGAGACCTGACTAAATTTAAAGACAGCGACAATTATCTTGTACAAGATAAAGTTCTCCAATGGATGGAGAGCACTGTCAACCAAGCTTTGAATGCAATCGGTATGGTTCATAATCGAGCAGAAATAGAATATGAAGGAAAAATTGCATATGTAAATAAATGGTGTTTTAAATAATTGCAAATAAATACACATTAACGTTTTAATTTAAGGTGACATTAAAAAAATCTGGTCCAGCTATAACTGCAAGAGTAACCTATGGAGATATAATCATGGATATAGATTTAGTTGCGGTATTCAAACTGACTTCTTATCAATGGCCAGCATCTCCATTCCGTCCGTTACCAAAAGAATGTAATGGAAAAGTAAATATTATTTATAACTTTCATATTCAAAATAATCTATAAAAAATGGTTTGATGTTTGCAGACAGATTTTTTTATTGTTCCCAAAGCACCGCAAGTCGAAATAAATAAGAAAGAAAGATATTGGAGACTTTCATTTCAAGAACAAGAAAAAGTTATCATTGGACGAAACAATGCTTGTAAACCTGCGCTCAGATTAATTAAGGTTTAACTAAAGTGTAGCTTTATTCACACAGTTTTACATATATATTTATTGGTTTTGTAGAAGTTACGAGACAATCAAAACCACAATCTGATATCCAGTTATTTTCTTAAAACAATTTTCTTGTATGAAATTGAAAAACAAGAAAATGATAAATTATTTTGGAATGCATCTTTAAGTTTCATCTTCATGCATGTAAGTATATGCTTATAATGAAATGTTTATTTATTATAGAATTAGTAATATTTAAAACTAGTTAACGCTGCAATATTAAAAATCAAATGGTTTATAAATACTTTTTGTAAAGAGGAATTTAAACTATTTGTTTTAAGATGCTGAAAACGTATAGAGACCGTTTGGCCATATATGATATTCCATATTATTGGAATAAAAGGAATAATTTAGTAAAACTCATCGATAAAATAACAATAGACAATTTCTGTAATTATTTGACGAGGGCCATCGATGCAATTGATTCTAAAATCAATGAGAATCCATTCATAGTGGCTGATTATTTATGTGAGTTATTTAGACGTTTTCATACTTTTATTATTCTAATTAATTTAAATATCTAATGCTATTTTCCACATAAATTTACTCTCCTGAATTGTGAACAATCTGTCTTTATTTCAAAGAGTAACTAATGATTATTTTTAGCAACACCAGATGAACGTGAACAATTACGCAAAGTAAATATTTCAGTTGGTAAGAAATCGGTAAATGTTGATCAAATGTCTATTGTGGATAATTCTCTTGCAGGCACTACAACCGAATTACAAGTTGTAATGACAAATTTATATCAGACAAATACAGATGAAGTAAACTCATGTGATAAAACCGATAGTAATTCTAATGAAAATGTTATTACTTTGTTACAAAATATACAGTCAGATATTAATTCGCTGCAAACTGTTGTAAAGTATGTTATGCAAAAAGTAGACTCAATTGAAAATGCATTGGAAGAAGTTAAAACTGATAATAAAAATGTGAGCGATGAAGTCAAGAATATTGCTTTAGTTTTAAAAAATTGCGATGGCATTAGTGGCCAAAAGGAACATAACGATTTTATTGTACAAACAAATAATATTCAATTGATATTACAGAAAATTGATTGTTTAGATAAAACTGTACAACGTTTAAAAAGTGAGAATGGTTTACTAAAAACTAGTTTGAAACAATTTGTATTGTCTGATTAAATTTTCATTTTTTATTTGTATGACTTTAATATTTTTTAATAAGTTTCTTTTATATAATACGTGTGTGTTTTTTAAAAATTATATCTTATGATATCTATTTAATAAATTTTATCTATGGATCTACCTATTATCATTCTTTTTATATAACATTAAACAATAAGTTTTAGTTGCATATAAACTAACACCGAGCTTTAAAGAATAAATATTTTAATATGTATAACATCTGCAGTATCTTGCACTAG